>VMDR010007691.1:0-39430 GCA_007922815.1 Macrotus californicus
TCACCAATTTGAACTTTAAATGAATTATCCAAAATAGCAATGATATACCTATAGCAATTCAATTGTCTCTTTAAATTCCCCATAAACTTTATTATTTACAATCATGTTTCAAAACTTTACCAGAAAGGAAAAAGTAATTGTTTGTATGCCCAGCACCGACAGCAGGGATAAGAAGATGCCAATACCCAGTAATTACGGTTTTGTTACCAGCAATGCTGGATAATCTTAGTCTTGATAAGAAAGATGCTCTCTATTTCGGGGGTGGGGCAGGCAGGCAGAAACTTATAGACATGAAAGCAGAATTTTTAAAAATCACATAACAATCATACTAATATTAAAATATTATAGACAAATACCTTTGGCTTAATAATTTTGTACTATCATAAAATTGATATTGCTTCATTGTTCTGAGAACATGGAGCCAGAATCTACTACAAAGGCAGTGGTCATAATACCAACTAACCCTTTGGTATGGTTACACATTTTAAGAGTTGTATACCTTATGTTTATTACTATATTCCTCACAGTTAGACCCCATTGTAACATGAGTCATGTTTATATGGCTTTGTAGGTTCCACAAGTCACCTTCAAATAGTTTTTAAAGGTCTAAAAGATTATAAATCTTAAGCATTAAATAAAGTTTTTTTATGTGGAATCGTGGACATTAAGAAGGTATTCTATTACAGCAGAATATTTCCAAATTAAAGCTTTGTTAATTAGTCCTAAAAAAATGTGTTGCCTAGTCTAGAATTATGCAAAATGATTCATTCACCAAATTATGGAGAATCAAAATACTAGCTGCAAAACAAAGAGGAAAATAAATATTATCCCAATATTCTCCTTGTGGGAATTTGGTATTGCATGGGTAATAAAAAATAATGACCTTATGATTGCATTAATAATTTTTCATGTTTTTAACCCTCGCAGGCTGCTCTGTTAACATGGTAATGAGTATTAATGTATTTTCTCACCACCAAAAAAGACATTTCAATAAAATTTGCAGATTTTTATAAATGACCTTTTAGTACAAGTGGTATACATTAACAAGTATTTCAAAAATATCACAACCATTTCAGAAATTCTTTGGAAAATAAACAATGACATTTTGGCAGGATCAGATGTACCCAAGAGGGCTGGTCATCCTTCCAATTTCAATTTTATTATTTTTTAAATTTTAATTTTTTTCAAGTAAATTCCTCCCATGACAACTAATGTGTCTACACAACAGACAAAATAGAAGTCTGTACATTTCCATCTTTCAGGCTGAATTCAATTCTGTGATGGATTAGGACGAGGAAAAGGGCAAACTCTACCAGTTCTTCTCATCACAGTCCCTCCAGAAATTAGAAAGTAATTAAATAATCTAAATTTTGGCTGCTATTCTATGTGTAAAACTTCCTTCGTGCCCATTGGTGAAGATTCCAACTTTTCTTTAAATAAACATTTTCTTCCAAATATAAATGTATTGGAGAAGGGACAAGATCTGTTAAAAATCAAAGTGAATATGGATATTATTTGAAAAGCACATGACATTCAATGAAGATATTTTAAGATAAAGATTGTCTAGAACACTGTTGAAAACCAGATAAAGATATACAGAAGCCCGCTGTTTGTTGACCAAGAAATTCAAAAGGCTCGATTTTGCCTCTTACGAAAAACTGATGTGGTCTCATCTCTTCTCTCTCCCTTCTCTTTCCCCTGTACATAGACAGACTCTCTGTTAAAACTCCAGAGGTTTTCTACTGAGGGGTTTTTTTTCAGCATCTTTAAAAACTAAGAGCATTTTATTCTGAGCATTTCTGAGATGATTTCAATATTTTTGGAAATATATCAATAAAATTAAGACAAATGCTCACTCTATTTAAGGTGTCAAGAGAGACGTTGCTGTTTTTTTCACAACTGGAGTTGTTTGATGGTTTCAGACAGTGAGTGGGATACAGTGGAGAGTTGGAGAAGAGGGCTGGCCAATACGGAGCCAGAATGGGGGCAGGTGGGGCGTGGGGAGGAGCCCACAGTATTGTATTGGAGGAAGAAGCGGGGAGGGTGAAATATCTTTTGTGTGTGAACCCTTTATGGTTTATACCACTCCTGGCTCTTGCTTAGTTTCCTTCGCTCCACATTCCCAGTAGCTTTTGCACCCATAACATTGAGTCAGCCCAAGCAAGGGGCTTCCAGGGGCCTGGGATCCCAAGCAACCTAGCATGGCTCTGAGAAAAGACTCTAAAGGCTTTGTGCTCTGCTCCTGATTTAACTTACCTTTTTACTGAGTGTCAATGCTGCACAGTCCTTCGTGTGCCAGGGGCTGGAGCAGTAATAAAAGGTGACTGGACTTGCTTCCTGCTCCCTCTAGGAATTCAGAGCAGTGGTAGAATAGTACAATGAAATTCTAGCAAATCTCTGGTTACCAGTATGTCCCCTGCCATCCCATCTTTGTCTTAGTTCTCTTTGATTCATCTTCCTTTGCTCTGATCTTCACCCACATATACTGCTAGATGCAAGGTCTCCCTTTAGAATCAAAGAACAAAGTTGTCAATTCTTGCTTTTACTGATGGAGGGGAGGAGGTTGGTCCAGATATGGGCAGACTATTTGAAGTATAAATGATTCAGGCTGCCCAACAATCATCTCCCCTCTCCCGCCCCTGTACATGCTTGGCAAAGATCCTCTGAACTGAGGTGGGGAGGAAAGGAAAAGAGAAAAGAATTATGAGAACAAGAAAATTACATCTTGGAGCCTAAAGGGGACTGTAGATGTCAACATGAAGTGACAAAAGCCAAGAGTAGATGGGGGCAGACAGTCATCTCAGCAGACCATATACATGTAAGTTATCTTTGGGTTCTCTATTCTGTTCTATTGACTATCTGTCTGTTTTTATACCAATACCATATGATTTTGATTACTATAACTTTGTAGGGTAGTTTGAAATCAAGAAGTACAATGTCTCCAGCTTTCTTCTTCTTTCTCACGGTTGTTTTGCTATCCAGGGTCTTTTGCAGTTCCACACAAACTTTAGGATTGCTTGTTCTATTTAGGTAAAACATGACATTAGAATTTTGATAGGGATGGCACTGAATCTGTAGATAGTATACTGTAGATACTGTGGGTAGTATAGGCATTTTTATAAGATTAGGGCATGGGATTTTTGATCAGCAACATAACCCACCAATAAGAAGAATGACTGAGTTCCAACTTGCCTAAAACATGAAGTATGATGACCTTTCACCCTCAAAAGTGTGCTAGTTTAGATGATGAATTATAGAGTCATTGGACCTCTAATTTCCTATTATTTTTATCACCTTACTAATGGAGTACTTCACTTTGGTATCAAACAGACACCAATATGCTGCTATGGTTGTTTATGTTAAAAAACAAGAAAGGTAAAAATAAGAGAATAAAATATATTCCTTCCAATTTGATTTGGCTCTTCAGACACTTGAAGGTGAAACAGACCCCTTTAAGAAGCAAAGCAGCTAAATATGTTAGTTTATTTTCCTGAAACAAAATCCCAAATGGCAAATATAAGATGAATGAATAACAAAGGCAAACATTTAGCAAGACAGTACAAACTAAAGAATGCAAACAGGAGGAACTGCAAAAGAAATTGTTTTGTAATATTTGGATATTGTCCCAGAATGTCACTGAATTCACTTTCCCATCTGACTCTGAATGTCAAATACATACAGTATAAACTCCTGCCTCGGGCCTTTTAGAATATCCAGGAAGAATTATGTAGGCTCCTGACTTGTGCTGTGTAGGCAGAAACATAGACTTTGCATGTGACAGGGCAATAAAGCAAGTATTTGTCAGCTTCCAAATTGGAACCAACAATGAATTGGCTATTTGCAAGACTGCTGTTTCTATAGGCTTGATGCAAACATCCTTTACTCCTGAACAATGGATGGAAGGACTAATTCTGGAAGTGCCATGGCCCAGTGAGTTCTATCATACTACCATCAGAAAATCTCCAATAAAAACCCTCCTAACAGACATGGATACCTCCCACCCCCACCCTTTGAAGACTACATACTTGAAAAATTATAAATTCCCAAGAGAGGGTTTGTAACAAGGAAATTTCAGCAAACAAAGGGTGGTAGTGACAAATATCCATACCAAGGAAACAAAAATGGTTAAGATGTTCTTATTTATAATTTATAACCTTTGAAATATTTTCAATATTCTTGTTCCTACAGAGGTGAATTAAACATTTTCTCCTTTCTTTTGTTGACTCTGATATTACTCTTCTAGATTACAATGTCTTTCATCCTAACTGGCCAAAACAAACATTCTTGGAATCAACTTATCCACTGGAATGTCTATAGAACAAACCACTGCACAAAACTGAGTGTACAAATTAAGTTCCTGGGGTGCTGTGTCTTCTAAACAGATGTGACAATGCGGAGCATGCAGAACTGAGTCAGGATCTCAGGGCTTCTCCTATTAAGAACTTTTGTCTAGCCATCCACTTTTACTCTAAGAAACAATAGATGCTCAAGTAACTTCTTTTAAAAAAGATTTTATTTATTTATTTTAGAGAGGAGAAAGGAGGGAGGAAGAGAGAGAGAGAAACATCAATGTGTGGTTGCCTCTCACACACCCCCAACTGGGGATCTGGCCCACAACCCAGGCATGTGCCCTGACTGGGAATCAAACTGGTGACCCCGTGGCTCACAGGCCAGCACTCAATCCATGAGCCACATAAGTCAGGGCTTGGATAACTTTTAATACCTCTTCCTTATTTACAAACTGTGGGTCTTGGGGAGACATCATTCACCTCTTTGATTTTAATTTCTCCACCCAGATAATCACAGTAACCTAGACTACCCAAAGACAAAGAGGAACAGGATATACGTAAATCTGCTGGCCCTCTGTAGATGAACACTAATTAGTCTGTTTTTCCATCATATGCTCTAGAAGAAGAATCTATTTATAATATTACTTTAAACAACAGCTAATTAGGAGAAATATGCACCCAGAACTTTTGTAATAACAAACTATAAAGAAAAGAAAAGGGGGCCTCAACGGTGATAGACACAGGCTTAAAGGGGACTCATTCCTCCTTTCTTAGGGGGCATTCAGGCTACTTCTGCTCTCTGTGACTCAGTTTCTCAACAGGAACAGTCAGCTGCCATCCTCAGGAAACCTCCTAACACTAATACTTCACGATTACACCTTCCCCAATGACAGTTCAGAAGACTAAATGCAACTTGATAGCTATTCTCTTTTTTCACATTACCTTTTGTGGCATAAACTTGCGCTGAACAGAGACAACAATTAGGCATTCAGTTATGTGCAATGCATGCAAATGAGGTGCACTTAGACGTTCATGTTGAAACTGGTAAAGAGAAAGTGACTGTGTGTGGGGGGAGGCTGCAGTAAGCTGATTCTGGCATATCATTTGTTGAACAATTTACTAGACTCCAGTTCCTTGCCAGATACGTGCTCCATCTTTAATAAAAGTGTACCAAGAGTCTTTTTGAAGAAGCGCACTGCTGTTTATTATTTCAGCAATAATGTCTCAACCCCTGCATTGGGCTGAACAGAAAATGATGAATACAATCTCTAGTACAAAATTAGCAATGTGCAAACATTTCAAATAAAGATGCTCTAAGAGATGACTAGTGTTATAGTCATTTGGCGGCATCTGTGACATATGAGAACCAGTGGACATTAGCACAGTTATAATGCTCCTATGTTGAATATTCAAAATAATGATAACTATCAGAATTATTGATCATCTACTATGTGCATGTGTCAATCACCTTCAGTGCTTTGTAGACATTGCTTAATGCTTTCAATTCCTTAGGAAGAAACGAATATGTTTTATCCCTATCTTGCTGGTAACAAAATTAGAGATCAAAAAGGCTAAGTCACTTGTACACGACTACACAACTCAGAAGTGTTCCTACCCTCTCTTGTTACAACTGAATTAAACAAAAATAATTTTACAATCATTCTCCTAAGAGCTCTAGTACTGAAGAAATGATACTTAAGTTAATGTATTATAAGTTTAAATGACACAAGTTAATTTTTGATATAAAATTATTTTCATCCGAGGTGGGTTTTTTTTTTTATGGAAAGACAAGGTAGGGAGAAGACATCCAAGAAAATAATTTAGAGGCTAAGGAGACATATTGATTAGCACAAAAAGAATTTCACAAGAAAGGGAGCTTCTTTGGCATTGTCTGTAACATATATGACAATGGTTCTAAGTATTTCTTTTTATAAGGTTCATGTTATTCTCATTTGAGAGAGAGGAGAAGGGAGACAGGCAGAGAGAAAGAAACATCTATATGAGAAACATCCATCAGTTGCTCCCTGCACACACCCTGACTGGGGATCCAACCCACAACCTAGGCATGTGCCACGATCGGAAATCGAACCGACGGCCTTTCACTGTACCAAACGATGTTCCAACCAACTGAGCCACACTGGCCAGGAATGTCTTTTTTTTTTTAATTCTAAATCAAACCCTATAGAATTGCCTACTTCCCCACTTGATAAATCTAGAATGAATGAAATATTAAGAGGTGAATTCCTCCCTAGGAGAATATTCCTTCTGATTGCTAATACATGGCTTCTACTCAAAGTGTGTTTGTCCTGCATCTTCATTTGCCATTCATGAATCCTTTACATGTGTCTTTGCACCCCTGGCTGGATGGTAGATTGCTGGCAGGCATTTTTGACAGCTTACGTCAAGTAGGAAATTCATGGTGCAGCCACTTTGTGGTGAATGTTTATAACATGCCAAGAACACCTGTGCACGATCACCTGATTTCTCCTTGGCGTGAGCAGAAAAACCTAGAGACAATGTTTTCTAGAAAAGCACTGCATGCCTAAAGTCATATGGAACCAGGGACCCTAACACCACCTGCAGATACTGAGGGAACAAAAGGGTAGAGGCAGGGAAGAATATTAACTTATGTCAATTTCCGCCAAAAGCCAGCAAAGCAGATGAGATATATAGGGTTTATGCCTAAGTCATTCACTCTTCCCTCAGGCTTTAAATTGTGAGTATGACATAGATAACCCTTGAGAATGATTTATGGGGACCTTACACAAGTCCCCATCTGTTTGCACCGTGATCCACTAATGCAAACATTTCCAAAGCAAGTGAGGGAAGCTCCGTCTTGGGAGTCATTAAAAAGAGATGGGGCAAAAACACTAGGAAATATACAGCAGAGAAAAATGTAGCCTGGCTCCCTAGAGAAGCAACTCACTGTGACCTAATATTTAAGATGGATCGCTGACAATGTTGAAAGATGACTAGTAAATAAAATGCACCGAAAGGGCTTTGTTAAGCAAGGACCCTGTGTTAATGACAGCTGCCAGATAGGTGTCTAAGGAGGGGAGGCATGTGGAGAAAGAGAAAGAATGCTCCATCAGAAGACCAGGGAATTGTATCAGAAAAGAAAGTGAAATGGTAAAGCTTACACAATTCAGGTCTTCACTAGAGCCTAGTTCCTTCTGTGTCCCAGATACTATTGGGCCCTGGCTCTTCAAAGTGAGCCTCTAATGACTAGACATTAATCCCTCTGTGGAAAAGCTAGATGTGCCTTCACATCCCTTCCCCCAGGGTAGAGATGAGGAAAGAGACCAAAAGAATGCTTGGGGATCCTGAAGTCACTTAAGTGACCTTCCAAAGCCAGGAAGGTCAGGCTGCGTCATTTCTCATTGGTAATCATCAACCAGTAAGCTCAACCCAGTAACTGGAGCTTGTTTGAACTTCTGGATTCTTATCAGTATGGTCTGCTTCAGGAAGCTTGCAATTTAATTGAAGGAATAGGATATGTTATAATAAATTAATAAAGGTTTATTTAAATACCAAAGAAGAGATATAGTTAACAAGGACAAGGGGACATCTCAGGGGTTAGAGATCATTGTGGGTGATATTATGAGAGAAAATGTTAGAGAAAAGTATGTTGGGCATTTCCAGGGACTGAATAGTGTCCCTCAAAGGTCATATGCTGAAGCAATATTCCTCAGTGTGGCTGTTTTCAGACTTACAGCCTCTATGGCAGTAATTAAGGCTACATGAAGTCATAAGAATGGGCCCCTGATCCAATAGGATTAGTGTTCTTTTAAGAAAAGCCACCACAGTGGGGAGGTGAAAGAGGGCCAAGAGGGGTTAAATGGTGGTGGTAAGAGACTTGACTTTGGGTGGTGAGTGCAGATGATGTGTCCAGAATTGTACACTTGAAACCTGTATGGTGTCATTGACCAGTGTCGCCCCAATAGATTAAATAATTGTTTTAAATAATAAAATAAAAGACATCAGAACTCACGCTCTCTCTTGCCCTCTCTCCCCTCCGCGTCCTCCTGCCCTTTCATCTCTCCCTCTCCCCATAGGGCGAGAATGCTGCGGCTGTCTGCACGCCTGGAAGGGTGCTGTCACCAGAAACAGACTCCACGGAACCTTGATCAGACCTTCATCGGGCTCTTCTAGCCTCCAGAACTGGGAAAAAATCAATTTCTGTTCAGTCCCCCATCCACAGCATTTTGATACGAGCAAGCTGAGAGAGGTACCGAGGGCCGCTGACATTCCTAGGGAAGTAATGGGGCAGGCACACTCGATCCTGCCTGCCCCCTGTTCTTGTACGGCCTGTGGGCTAAGAATGGTATTTACACTGTTAAATGGTGGAGAAAAGATCGAAAGAAGAATAATATTTTGTGATATGTGAAAATGATATCAAATTCAAATTCCAATGTCCATAAATAAAGCTCTAATGGAGCACGGCCACACTCATTTCTATGTGCTCTCTCTCTATGGCTCCTTTCACATTCTAACATAAGACTCGTGGCCTATTGTATGGCCCTGAAAATAATGAAAATATTTACTATCTGCCCTTTAGGGGGAAAAAATTGTCAACCCCGGGTCTTCTCTTAAACTGTATTTTGTATGTGTATCACCTGGGAATCTTGTCAGAGTGAGAGGACGCTGATGCAGTGTATCTGGGCTTGGGGCTTGAGTGTACTCCTCACAAGCTTCAGGTGGTGATGCTGTTACTATGTACCGGCCGCCACTTGATTAGGAAGGTTCAAGTTCATTTTATCTAAGATTCTGGTTTTCATTTAGAGAAACATCTTCTGTAATGATCTGGTTGGCTGGATAATCAGCACTGATTACTAACAGAATTATCTTAGGATTCATCCTCAAATTTAAAAAGCAGTCCTTAACAGGGAAGGGGTGGGACAGAAACTGAGAGACTACCTCTGATTTATGTGTTGGCAATCAAAAGGCACTTTGGGTAGGGGAAATTGCCAAAACTGAAAGTTAGTAGCTTATGTTAAGGTAAGGATTCATTTTTTTCTATTTATATTCTTTCCTTGATAAGTATTTTTCATTATATATAAAATGGCCTGTTTCCTTTATACAAGTATATTATACCCAAGTATATTTATTAAAGATGCAAAAGAGGCCAATTCTTTTTTTTAAGATTTTATCTATTTATTTTTAGAGAGAGGGGAAGGGAGGGAGAAAGAGAGAGAAGAAACATTGATGTGAGAAAGAAACTTCAATCGGTTGCTTCTCGTATGTGCCCCAGCAAGGGGCCGAACCCACAACCCAGGCATGTGTCCCAACTGGGAATCGAACCAGCAACTTCTCACTTTGCGGAATGACGCCCAATCAACTGAGCACACTGGTCAGGGCAAGAGGTCAATACTTTGTGACATGAACAAGCACAGTCTTCTTTTTACGAAAGCTTTTAAAGTAAAACATCTAAAAGTAAATTTTGAGATTTAAACTGATGAGAAACATATTGGGCATTGCCTGTCAAACCCCTGAAGGCCACAAAATAAATGGTAAGGTAACAGCAGCCTCAGCTCATTGAAATGCAGGCTGTATTCACTCTGATTTCATATGCACAGCTTCCCTCCACTGTCTCCTTAACAGATGTCATCAGATCAGATATACAGGGCCAGCTAAATGAAGTGCAAATACCACCCCAGGAGCTCCAAGACCCAGGCTGTAGGCACCTCATCTCGTGAACCACACATGTGCAAGTGGCTGGGTGCAAATCCACTGGGCAGGGGCCCAACATGTCATTTTACCCAAAAGGTAAAACCTGGCATTTTAAGGATTTAGCCCTAATAACTTTCTGATGTTTTAGTGCATTGTGCCTATTCAGCCCACATATAAAACTAGCTGTGCTATTTTGAAAATGTACATATAGAAAAATATACTGCATATTTCTACATTGTTCTGAGTATGAAAGTTATGAACAATGAAGCTTTACCTTTTGTGGTTTTTGTTGAGTTATACATTTTTTTATTGCTAAAGGCAGCACAAACTCTGTGTGTCATAGTTAAGCAATTATCTTTGGCCTGTATTTACATTATTTATACCCTCTAGTTAAAAGAGTAAGGTATGAGCCCTGGCCGGTGTAGCTCAGTGAATTGAGAGCCAGCCTGTAAACCAAAGGGTCACCGGTTCAATTCCCAGTCAGGGCACATGCCTGGGTTGTGGGCCAGGTCCCCAGTAGGGGGTGTGCAAGAGGCAACCACACATTGATGTTTTTCTCTCTCTCTTTCTCCCTCTCTGTAAAAATAAATAAATAAAATCTTTCAAAAAAAAGAGTAAGGTATGAGGAATAGAACCAGGGGGTGCTTACTGATTTCACCTGAAGTCCAAACAGAGGCTAGGCTGTAATCACGATGAGTAATAATATCACTACCCCTTATGGAATCTTTAGTATGCACTATGGTACATATCATCTTAAAGCGAGATAATATACATAAGGCATTTATCATAATAAAAGTAAACAATCGATAACTTTATTCTCCTTTAATCATCCTAAGAAACATAGGAAACAGGTTTCTCTTTCCCCATTTCCCGGATGGTGAAAGTGAGGCGTAGAGGGATCTAATACTTTGGCTGAGGTTGCACAGATAGTAAGTGACTCAGCCAGGGTGGGAATTCCCTGATGCCAGCTAACAGTATTGTCTCAGAATAACGTGTCACAAATTTCCACATTGTTAAGAAATTCAGTCAGCCTTCAATGCCTTTAAAACTCTCCAAGCCCACTCAGTTAAAGGGCAAAACCCCTTGGGATAATTTATTTTGTAAAATGGCATTGTTTTGGAATGTTTGTTTCTATAGGTAAGATGGAGTAGCCTGTAGAAAGCCATAGGCCTGCCAAGACAAACAGGAAAAGCTGGGAAAAAATACAAAAACAAAACTGCTTAAACGTATCAGAGTTTTGCTGAAGCAGTAAGAATGAAAGCAGTCAAGATTCAAGAGAAAGGAGAACTTCACAAAAGTGAGAGGATGTCCCACGGGAACTTTTTCCTTGGGGCACCTGCCAATTCTTTGTGCAACGACAGAATCTAAGAAGCCAGGCTTTGCCTGAACAGAGGGCTAGAGGTGGGGTCAGAGAAACCAGTAGAACTTTTGTGTGCTTGTACAGAGACAGAAATGAAGAATTGAGCAGTTAGATCCCTACTAAGAAGACGGATAGAAAGCTGAAACAACGTCAGTTTTCTCCTCGAGACATATGCCAGATTTTTAAACTGGTTGGAAGGACAAAATGCTGATATAGCCGCTAAGAAGCGGAGTGAAGTTTTCTGTAGCCCAGAGCATTAGAATGTGAGATCCACTGCGGAAGGGCCCAAGCGATCACCCCAGGCTCTTTGCCGAACGCCCAAACAGGCTGGCCTTGCCCTCAGCACCCCCCTTTTCACGGGCTGCTCTTTTTCTAGCTGGCACCTTACCTCCAGATGACCCTGTAAAATATTTAAGCCTGTTCACTCTCTGCACCTGGGTTTCTTTTATGGATAACACCACAATTTGAAATTTTCTCTCTATTTGTTGGCCTGTCTGACTTCTGTATTTCTCCTCCACTGGATGGTGAATTCCATTGGGAGGGTAAAATGCAGGTCATGATTATCTTCTATTCTGATCACCTGGCATAGTGCACGGATCTAGAACTTATAGCAGGTGCTGCAGCTAATGGATAAATGAGGAAATAAGCTAGCATAAAACGAAGAGAGAAAAAGAAATTAGTGAGACAAACAAAAAATTCGTGGTCTGAAAACCTTCTGGGGGCATGTGATGAAAGGCTCTATGCCCCCCTCCTGCGTGTATATAATTCTAATTAATACTAATTGAATTTAAATACACATTAAAGGGAAAATAGATTCCTTTTGTTGTTGCTTTGCATACAGCTCCTGAACTTCAGGTCTAAAAACACAACACTCCTCATTTTAAGACAGAACCCTCTTTTCACTTTAGAAACCAGGAGGAAGCAGTATATTGGTTTGGTATATAATCTTTTCCCTGTTCTTAAAGACGAGGCGTGGTGTCTTCTGTCCCTAGTATTTAATGTCAAATAATTTCTTACCATGCAAACCAAATATTGACAATGATGTCCAATACCAATATGTCTTAGAATATATATGCCAGACATCACAGAAAAAGGAAGTGGATTTATACAAGAGGTGACCCCCCCCCAAATGGAATTACCATCTGGAGGGTGGGCCCCTTGCAGTACAGGCTTCTGCCACTAGGTGGGTGCTGCAGGAACCTGTCTGTGTCAGCGTTCCAGCAGGTGGTGTTGGAAGAGGCTGCCTTCAGCTTCAGTGAATTTGTTTTTGAAGACTCTTTCGATGAGTTTGCCCATTTCATGACGGGTGAGTTACAAGCACACCTGCCCACACCACACTGAGCGTTCAGCAGTTTTTGATGAAAAACAGCATGGCCCTGTGCCCCACCCTCCCTATTCACCCGGTCTTGCCCTGAACAACTTTTTTTTTGTTTCCCCAGATGAAAAGAGTCCTGAAAGGGAAACAGCGGAAGCACTAAAATGTATCAAAATCAGCGACTTCAAAAACCGTTTTGAGTGTGGGAAACAATGTCTCAATAGATGCATCAAATAGACTACTTTGAAGGTGACTGAAGCTTAAACACGTAAGAATAAATATACAATTTTACATAAATACATTCCATTATAGAAAAATAGTGTTCATAGTTTAAAACGTGAGAATCTGGAATGAAAGACGAGGCTACCTACATGAAAAGAGCCCTTCACTCAGAAACAGGGGCCTGGTTTCTAGTCTCAGCCTTGCTCCCAACTAAGCCCAGGTAGGGTATTTATCTTGGTCTCAGTTTTCTGGTCATTAAGAAAGGAACTGGTTGCAAATTGAAGACCTGTCTAGTCCTTACAAGGTATGAGGTTGTTTTCAACCTGAAGTTGTATTCATAAGCTGTCATATGGCCAAGAAAAAGAAAATGAGAAAGGAAAAAAATAGCCTCTTACTGTTCTCTGGCTACTGTTTTCTGAGTAGGTGATCTCTTCTGCATGAAGAAAATGTCATATTTTATTTGTTGCTTCACTGTAGCAAGAGCGATGTCATTTTTTCTACCTTGTTAAAAGCTCCTATTACAGAAATTGCCACATCTATTAGTATATCTTAATTATCACATCTTGTGCTGCTTTTAGCCTCCAGTGGGCCAAAATTGCTATGATTAATGCCTTACTAACAATGATATTTTTACATCAGTAAGCAATTAAAGAGCCCAACAGCACTCTTGGGGACTTCAAAAAACCGTAAGAAGGACTGTCATCATTTTAATTTATATCCACTCTAATTGTATTTACAGTAAACTTATAAAAGAAGAACACTGTGTCAAAATATTTATTGTGCACACAATGAATGTTTGTAAAAAGAGAGGCATTTGTGCTTCACATTGACTGCAGGAGCAACACATGAAAAAAGAGAGAATGAGCCCGAGACAAGGTCACATCAGTGTGTCAGCTCTGGGAATTCAGATGAAAGGGATTTCACTCCCAGGTGCAGCTTCTCATCTTTTGTGAGTCCTGTCTGGTAGCATGACAACTGAACCTGATCTTAACCTGGAAGAGAGTAGGGATGGGAATCAGCATTTCTTTCCATTTGAAAGAGGAGGGGGGACCTAGTAACAAAAACTTGAATTGTGAATAAGCTGAAAAGGCAACGGTCTCCTGCCAGGAGTACATAGAGTCAAGGCCAGGAATTACTGCTTCCCTTCTCCAAGACATAGGCTATTGAGAATCCATCTGTCTAATTCAACAGAAAGATAGATTCCTTACATTTTTGAGGTCTTACCATGTAAGATTTATCTCTCTTCCTTCATGTATTCAGTGTTACTTTGCCTCCAGCCGTCTCTCTGCCTTTTCCGTTTACTATTAAAACCTTACTTTATTATGCAGAAAAGGGCTATTTAATATGTAAGAATAATTGTAGAAAAATGGCATCGGATTTGAAAATGAATCTTTCATTTTAAAGCTTTTGAACTGCCCATATTAAGCCCAAAAGTTGGTTTCAATCTAAGCTCTATACTTTTCCTAAGTCACTGCACCTGGAAGCTTGTTTGATGCAGAATCTTTCCCCATCTCAGCCATCCTGAACCAGGATCAGCATTTCAGCAGGGGTGATTCATGGGCATAGTAAGGTCTGAGAAACACTGTAATAAACTGTGAGTAGAGGCTGGGAGGGTCATGTGTCTATCAGGGAACTGTGAAAAAAAGATAAAGAAAAAACAGAAGAGCAGGAGCAGAGAGATGAAGGGAAGAAGAGGAAAACAGAAGAGAAGGAAGGAGCAGAGGAGTGGGAGGGGCAATGGGTGGGGAGGACAAAGACCCGGAGGAGGGAAAAGGAAACAGCGTCTTTTTGAAGTTTTGCACAAAACTCTTTTCCAAATTTGCTCTCAAATGAACCAAATCTCTTATACTGCATTTACAGCAGATATCCTTTCTGTGTCCGGGGCTTGCAGAAAGTACAATGAACTTCTTTGACCCCAGACTTGCAGATGCCTCCTGCCTGGAAACAGCAATACATAGCAGGTGGTTGTGTTATTGCTTGAAACTTTGCATTTAAATAATCACATCCCAGGGTCCATAGGGTAAGACTCTCACCGCATTTCAGAATAAGCTCTGTGGGGCCCACAGATTAAATAGCAGTCAATGTCAGTTCAACGCCATGTCATGTGAAGAGTTCAAGAGAACTGATGAAGCAGCAGTCAAATCTAGTTTCCTGTGTGCATTTTCCTCTCTCTGTTCTCTCTACCGGCGGCCCTACACCAATGCCGGATTTGAACACACTGAACATGCTCCTGCCCATTTCCCCATCATTCCCCATCGTACATGGGACAGGATTCTAATCACTTACAAAAGCACGTTAATACCGCAAGGGGAAAAAAACCACCTACTTTGGCTCTGTTCCCACCTTCTTCTCAAGTACTGCCCCTTTATGAAAATTTGAGGTTGATTTAAAAACCAACTAAATTGTATTTAATCAGCAATTTCTGATTAAAATTTATGTTGGAAACTATAGTTACTTATAAAGTATTGGAGTATTTGAAGAAAAGGGAAACAAAGAGTCTCAAAAACGAGGACTAGTTGTGAGAATGGTGGTGGAACACACAAACAAAGAATAAACACGAAACAGTCTTTTCTTTCTTTTTAGAATTTTTTCTTTCTTTTTACCCTCCAGTCTATGAAAATTCATTGCTGATGAAGAATTAGAGAAACCTGTGGTTGGAATGGAGACAGTCAATCATGTTCACAGGCAACCAAACCTTTGCCATCGCCCCCTTTAGTGATGAAATACGAGTTGTTACAGAAGATCTCATGTTCTAAGAGACTGAGTATGTTAAGGGAGGCTCATACCCAGACAACGACAATGACAATGACAATCCCAGCCTGGAAGTCAGAGAGGAAAGGTTTATGTAATTGTGTAAGAGCCCTGACAGTGAGAAGTTGGATGCTTCCTCTAATGCTTATTTTTCTAATTAATTTTAGTGCGTTTGATTGTTTCGACACGTTTCCCACTGTTGCTGATGGCAGGTTCCCAGGGAGACAGAATGGACAGGCAGTGCTCTCTCCATTCGGTAGACGTGCTAACGGAGGCACACCTAGGCACGGAGTGCGTCTCAGTGACAGAATGAGGAGCAGGCTTCAGTTCAACCATCTCCTAACTTGGTGTCGAATATTTAACCATCTCCTAACTTGGTGCCGACCAACATCATCAGCGACGTCTACATTTTATAATGAGGAAGTTCTCTTTAGATGTCTCAGTCACTGGTTGTGATGCTATTGGTAACTGCCACACTTTGCCAAAAACCACAGGACTGACCTGATATTTGGAAACTCCACAGATAAGCAGGTGTCCATCTCCTTGTCCACTACCCGTCGCGGTCCATAGCCTAGGTATGGCAGCACCTTTAATACCGTTATTAACTCCTTTCTATTTAAGGGTTTCTTGGTGGAAACATTTTTAACCTTTTCTTAGTTGCCCATTCCAAGTCTAAAATGTGAAACTACATCTTGCCTAAAAGAGTTGTTCTTGTTCCCCACAGAGGACAATAGCATATGTCTCTACTGTTGGGGAGATAGTGAATAATTTACCAAACGAGAACGTTCTGTGAAAGATGCTATTTTGCTCTGATGCTCTTGTGTAACTGCCACTGACTTTAATGAGAATTACACACATCTGTCATCGGGCAGAACGAAACCCATTATTTATCAAAGCTAAAACCCACCATTTGCCATAGAGCCTCCTTCTAGTCAATAATTAACAGATATAAGACTCACAGATTTGTGGTTCGTACTTTATTTTTCTGATGAGCAAAACATGGTAATGAAAGGAAAGGAGCCAGAGAGTAATTGTCTAGGTCCGAAAAGATTTTTAGTGCTTCTCATGACTGAATAACTAGATTTTCCATCTTTAGTGAGGAAAAGGCTAACAAATAGCTTCAGTGACTGCTTGTGTCTTTAATGCCACACGATCTGTCACAGTTAGTGATATAAGTTCATTTGATTAGTTAGTGTAAATCAATCGCTTTCTATTTTGTAGAATCCTTGGGAAGAATAATGAGAGCGTGAGGTCTCGCTGACTGTCTTTAGTCACCTGTCACCCTGAACTCTATCCTTGCTATTCAAATGGCCAATCAGCAAGCCAGCTGTATTGGCATATGATGGAACTTGTTAGAAATGGGACCCCACAAAGCCCAATGACTCAGAAACTCTGGAGTGTCCCCACTGTGTGCTTTAATAAGCTGTTCAGGTAGATGTGATCATCACTAAAGTTGGAGAACCTCCAATCTTAACTGTATCTACAACCTTGTAAAATAAGTTGTAAAACGGTTACAAGCATGGAACGAATGAAAAAACTAGTACTAGTGTTTTCATTTCTTTTCTTATTTTTTGCATGCTTGGATTTTGTAACATAAACTTATGTTAATTCGTAATATATTTTTCCAAATAAAAATGATCAATCCTATTTTTTTATTGCAGTTGACCCTTGCACATGAGATTGAACCATGTGAGTCCATTTATACATAGATTTTTTTTTCAATTAACACTGTAAATGTATTTTATCTTTCTTAGGGTTTTCTTAATAACATTCTCTTTATCTTACTATTGTAAGAATACAGTATATAATACATAAAACATACCAAATATGTGTTAGTTAACTGTTTATATTATCAGTAAGGCTTCTGGTCAACAGTAGGCTATTAATTAAGTTTTGGGGGAGTCAAAAGTTATACACTAATTTTCAACTGTGCAGGGCATCGGTGTCCCTTACCCTGCATTGTTCAAAGGTCAGCTGTAATTTCATAGGTCATATTTACTATTGAATTATCCCTTTTGGCTTGAAGAAAGATTGCATGTTTAACTACATTCTCTTTCTGCCATTTGAGCAACATTTTCTGCCCTTGAACTCTAGTTATTTGTCACACCTTAACTTATTCTGTAATATTTTTCTGTAATTTATATTTTCATTGAAATATAACAAAATATAATGAATGAAACACTCGCAATACATGCACAACTTTTTTCCTGATTTATCTACCCTTACCTAGTCTCCTTTACTAGGGAGAACAGCTGAAACAGTCTTTTCTCTTTTTAGGTGCAAGTATTTAGGAGGCAGAGGTTCTGCTCATTTTTTCCTATTCCGCATGTCTCCTGATACTCAACAAGAGTTGCCACTTGTTTATTGCATTTCGTAATGAGCATTGGGGGTGGGTAAGGCCATTGGTGCTGGTATACAGCCAGACAGTACATAAAAATGTCTAATGATACAATTTATCTGCTGGACTAAAATACATTTCATAGGATGGAAGAAATCACTCTTTTCATGCTGCATTCTCAATGCCTTCTGCAGTCAGACCTCCTAAAATTCTCACTGGCAACACAGTCCACATGTTGATGATGGATAACGGCTGCGAAGTGATTATTAATCCATAAGCATCTGCCTGCTGAGGTAGTCTATGTTTTTTAGAAAAAAATTAAGAACCATTTCCACACTGTTGGAGCTGTCATAACCTTCTCTAAGCCGGCAATGTGAGACCTCCTGTCTATCACCATGTTTCTTCATTAATTTAAGCTGACTGCCAAGACTTCTCAGCCCCTTATGGTCTAGTTCTGGAACCATGGAAGGAACCACATGTCAGGCTATGACAGGGACTGTTCCTGGGCTCCTCAGCACAACAGCTCACTAGTGACCATGTGAGGTCTTCACACCACAATCTCAAAAGTCAGAAAAGTAGAAGGAGTATCACCTCAAATTACAGGATTTCAGAAACAAAGGGAACCTTTGACATCACCAAAACCAGTTAATTTTTTAAAAATGGCAGGAAAACCCGACCTCCCCAAAAAAGCAATCAAAGCATAAGAATCTTAGAAATTTAGGTGAGAACAGGCCAAAATAGCCACTCTGGTTGGAAGGAGTGAAAGTTGCCTTGTTTCTGTCTGCTCTTGGCAGAGATCTGCTGTGGCACCTTCGTGGAACCACCGGTAACTAGTCAGCTCAGACACTTCTGGCTCAGTACAACCCTTACACCTTACAGATGAGGAAACTAAGAACCAAGGCAGTGGAAACGTAGTCTGACCTACTCTTGGTAGCTCTGGTGGCAAATGCTGTAAGTTGGAACACACCCTGTCCCAGGATTGCCTTGTGACAGGCAGGACGTGGCCAGGTGTATGGACCCCAAAAGAAAGAGGACCTTGGGAAGGTCTTGAAAAACTGTCTTGGGAAGACAGCCTGGCAGCCACACGCAGTAGACTGGCCCACATTGCCACAGTACTGGCATTCTGTGCCAGCACTTCATTCCCATAGACTGAACCAACATCTGTTTAAATGTGGGAAAATTTAAGAATTTGAAGAAATTAATTTGCATAAAAATGAAGCAAAATATTTAAACCTCAATAAATGTTTGCTTTCTTTAGTTGTGCCTGAGTTTACTTCTGAAAATTACTTCTACACTATATGAAATAACTGAATGAAGATATCCTCATTAAATGTAATAGAATTTTATTAACTTCTAAGATGATACATTGTGATAAAATTTTGGAAAGGGGGATGAAATACTCTCTTGATAATTTTTAAGGACATTTTTCTAAATTTTTGGTCTACTCACAACAGGTGTACATGAGAAGGAGGTTTAAGGTCTGGAAAAGAGAATTTAAAAAAATAACATCTTTTAAATCCTGAATACCACAGTGAATTGGCTGGCAATGCAAAAATCCAAATGAAATTAAATTATTATAACTTCAAAAGCTACAGACCCTTTAGATTTATGGATGCCAAAGGGTAAATTCAGCAATAATAGTCATTAAGACGCTACTTGTATTTCTAATAATTGGGACAGTTAATAACTTATGAGTGTTTATCAGTACAAGGCACTGTTCTAATTGCTCAAAAATATATCGATTTATTCATTTCTCACAATAAGCTTAATATATTGGAATTACTAATACCATCACTGTTTTATTAAAAAGTTGCCATGGAGAGGTCAGTTGGGACTCTTAACCTGTAGGTAGCGCTAGAACGCGGGGTCTCCGACAGCACATTGTTGAGGGGCAGGTCTGCTTGTTGATGTAAAAACTTGGACCTCATAACATTTGCTTCACTGATGGATACGTACAATCAATGGACATGTGTTGGTCATTCACAGCCATGTTCTTTGTCTCACGCGGTAACTTCCAGAAACGTGAGAAGAATCCTCATTTTAAGCTAATGAATTATTATAATTAGGTAAATAACCAAAGTAGTCACATGATTACCTCTATTTCATAAGTTGGTTAGTAGTTTTCTTTTTTTTTCCTTGTCATCTTGAACAATCAGGATGTTAGAACAGAAAGAGCAAGTCCCTTAGATTAAGGGTAATCTGGTTCCAAATCTCAGTTCTTATATTCACTAGCTGTGGGGCTTGGGGCAAATTTCCAGACTGTTCTGAGTCTTAAGGTTAATAATAATTCTTGACTGTGTTATAAAGAGAACTATACAGAATGTATAGCCCAGAGTGAATGCTCCATTTATGTTAGCATCCTTTATGACTGCTGGGATCTATTATAAGTATGTGGTTTACTATCACAAATCTAAGATCAAGAATACTCTATGAAATTGTTTCTTTTGCATGGTTAAAGCAGAGTTCAGAACTCAAGAGAAAGAGAGAGAAAAAGGAACCTGGAGAGATTTCCTTTAGCATGTGAGGTCTTCATTTTCTTTATTGATTTTTTAATATTAACCATGTTGATATAGAAAGATCAAATTTAACAGAAAAGTTATCTGTATTTGTTCTCATATTACGCTTGAATTCATCAGTTCACAACCATAATTTTGGAATTAGCATGTGAGGAGGAGGGCACCACTTGAAATAAAACTCACTCAAAATGAGAGAGAGAGAGAGTGAGAGAGAGAGAGGGAGAGGACTGTGAACACAAGGCAGGGAGACTGGTGCGCAGCAAAGATATTACAGATGCCCTAGTAGCTTTCACTGCCCAGAGACACTGCCAGAATTATGTATGAACAAACTATAGGCTATAATGAAAAGTTCAAGTTAAGACTCAGGGACTAAGAACAAAATGTTTAGATTCTCTAAAATGATGAAATGAGTTTTTGATGGAGACGTTTCTAATACAAAGCAGTAACAAAATAATTTACCCTGGAAACACAGCTTTAGAGGACAGACTAAATCCTTCTTAAGAAAAGATCCTTTACATATGATTTAGTGTTTGAAAGGTAGGAGTCATTGGACCTTCACAATGAGCCAGTTGCTGTGTCAAGCATTGTACCTTTTTGTATATTTGTACATCATTTAAATCTCACAAACTCATGGGCATGGAGAACACTGTGGGGATTTGAGGGGGAGGGAGGTGGGTGGAGGTAACAAACAGTATAAGGGGGATAAATGGTCATTTTAAAAAAATACAAGAAAAATAATTAAAATAAAATAAAAATAATTAAAATTAAAAATAAATAAAATTACTAGGTACCACTGAAATCAATCAATCAATCAATCTCCCAAAACAGTCTATAAGGTGGTTACTGTTATCCCCACCATTTTCAAAGGAGTCGATGAGGTCCAAAAGTCAAGTCAGTTGCCCAAGGAGAGCTCTTGCCAGGTGGCACAGCTTGAACTTTTTAGCCACCCAACACCAGGGGCAATAAGCTTCGTCCCCGCACAGGCCAAATCACCTCTCTACTGACTTTGTATCATCCACCTGTTCTAGCACAATGTCTTCCTTGCAAGGAATAAGTGCCCAGTAAAGACTGAGTAGTTAAAGATATGAAATACCCCTGTAAAAATGCACTCATGTGTAGATTAGCTTTTAAAATCATCATTAATCATAAGCCCTTCAGCAAGGATTAATTTATCGGATTAATCTTGCAGAAAATTGGGATTTTAGGATCTGGGGAAAAGGAAAAAGTAAATGTGATATTGTGTATGAGAGAAAGAGAATGTTCATCATTCTGGGGCACAATTATGGGATGCTGGTATTTCTGACATCCAGTCAAGAAGATAGTCTTTTAGATGGAAAAAAAAAAAGAAAAGATTCTACCCCTCTCCCATCCTTCACGTCACTGCAGGGTGACTGTGCCTCGACTACATTCGATGGTTGCTGTGTGCCAGACCCAACTATCAGAATCAAACTCCTTCTCATGATTCTAGAAATAGAGACTCCTGCAGTCCAGTCAGCTCCTTTCCAAAAGGCGAAGATTTAAAATTCAGAAAACAAGAGGCGTCAGCCACCATGTCTCTGTACAACACAGTGGGACCATGCTGATCTACACTAGACAAGAATCATCTAACCTGCAGAGAGAGCCAGAGAATGAAAATACCAGAGTCACACAAATGTCTGGTCCTCATTCTTGAGGCTAAGATGCTGCTGATTCTTCCCATGGCTCGATGCTGCTCAGGCTTCCTTGGGTATCATTGGCTCAGAAGTCTAACATTCTTCTTAAACTAGTTGGAATTGGGTTTTAATCACATACAACTAAAATACAGGAGGAAATCTTCATAAGATCGCACATTTAGCTTGCTCCCTGTAATTTTTCCGAAGGCATTCATAAATGATGCTTTCCATGACTCTCACGCTTATGGTATAGGTACTAATGTGGCCCCTCCTGCAGCCTAAATGTAACTCTTCCTCGAGTGAGAAATAGAATCCTATTGTGAGTTGTGTTGTTGTTGTTGGCAGTTAGCCTATACTGACTATCACAGGCAGGGACTTGTCTAAATTCACACAGGTAATCAGAAGCAGTCCTGGAACTAGGATGGAAATCTTCTTGCTCACTCAGTGAAGTCTCTTTGAGATACTACATAATTTGTAACAAATGTGTAAAGGTGAAAGGGACTAATTAAACTTTTATCCCCATTTAAATGCATGCTTTTGAGGACGCCAACATGCTGAAAAGACAGTGCTATCACACGACAAATTACACACATGAAAAGCTTGCCATAATCCGAGCGACATGAAATGAGTCGAGGAAAAATCTCTGCCTTCGGCTCAGACAGCATTTTCCATTGATTTAATTAAACACTCCCAGGGACACATGCACACACCCACCCTAAACAATCACAAATTAAATCAGAGGTGCCTTATGCCAACAAGCCCGATGATTTCAAATAAAACTTAAAATGCTCTCTGTCAGCATGGAAAAGAACAAAGGGAAAAGAGACAATGTGGCTCCATGTATGGAATACAAAATATGATTTCAGCCCTCAGGTGCTAAAGCTACAAGGACCTTATTTTAGCCTTGACACTCACGAAGGACAGATTTTGATGCTCACGGAGCGCATGCTGTAGGTTCAGGAGATGACTTCCTGAGTCTGCTGGTTTGTCTCCACCTCTGGACCTTTGCTCCCATTGTTTTAGGATTCAAACATTTCAAGACGGTATCAAAGTTCTTCCCCAAATAGTAGAGGGAGTTACAGAGACGGATGGCAAGGGGGACTGCTGGCCAGAAACCCTGACTGAAATCAAGATCCAGATGTTGTAATAGTTCTGGGCGTGTTGAACCCTTGGCCTGTGGGCTGCATGTGGCCCAGGATGGCTATGAATGTGGCCCAAAACAAAATTGTCAATTTACTTGAAACCTTTTTTCTGCTCATCAGTTTTCATTAGTGTGTGTGTTTTTAATGTGTGGCCCAAGACAACTCTTTTTCTTCCAGTGTGGCCCAGAGATGCTAAAAGGGATGTACATCCCTTGGCTCTAGACAAAAATATGTTGTTTTTGGAAATTAAGAATTATTGCCTTACATGAATAGTTATCCTTTGTTCTACAAACATTTTCTTAATCCTGATCACCCCACCTTTTCTCTTCTTCCTTCTTCCATAATCACGACAACCACAAAGCTCAGAAAGCCAAAATAATCTCTCCTAATGGCTGACATGGTAATACACTTGCTTTCTCGGGTGGTTGGTTAGAAAGGAGATTCTTCTAAGAACTCCCTTCTCTTTTTAGAAAAATAAAAACCTTATGTGCACCTCTACCTTCATACTTACTGGGGAAAAAAAATACTTGGCTCATACTTTCCTGTATCAACAACCCAATTTTTTCCTGTTTCAAGCATAAAAGTAATTATGAGCTCAGCCATAAATATCACATTTTTTACCTTGACAGAAAGTGGGAATGATACAAGGGTTTAATGGTATTATATATTATCCACCCTGTGCACATTATTTTCTGTCACCATTGGAGCTCTGTGTTCATTTTCTTACAAGTAGTTATTTTCATATTAGCTTTGCCCTGTTGGTGCCTACTGAATTTGAGTGTTTTTAGAATGCATTTTATTTTCCACCTGGATGTCAGAAGGCCTTAAACTATTCCCATAAAGTTGCTTAAGTATCATCTATCTCTAGATATAAAGAAAGATATAAACTGCAGACAGATGAAGCATTTCCTAGGTTTCCACCCAGAATTTGCAACTATACGTCAGCCTCTTGACTTGTCCACGTGAGGTGGGTAGGAATTCAGCACCAGGATGACGAAAACTGTGGTTGGTTCCCTTGGGACTCTTCCATATGTTTTAACATGTAAAGGGAGCCTAAAGAATAATATCAGAATCATGACTTACTTTCCTAACCTGTAGACAGACACCAATTTTAGGGAATGAGAACAATTTTAAAGATAAAAGACTGAAACCAATTGAGGAACAGACCAAAATAACCATTTTGGGGTCCCCATGTCAATGTGTTTCCATAAACCAGTTAGAAGGTTATCTCCACTCTCTGAGACAAGAAAGCATATACGAACAGAAGGAGCCGGGGCAGGGGTACAGAGCTGAGTTACTTTCCTGGGTCTCTGCCTAGCAAGTTGGGTAGTCCTGGAGAATTTATTTACCCTCTCTGGGCCTCCGTTCCTTTCCCTAGAAAATTTCGCAACTCCACGTGATGACTCTGCAGGATGGAGACCACGACCCCTGGCAGTTGCAAGGATGGGTGGAACTACCTTCATGAGTTCAGTGAGGGACAGACATGTTCCCTTTCTGAAGGAGAGCAGCCTGTACTAAAAAACCATGTACGTAGCCTACCATTAAAATCCACAATGGTCACAAACTTGAAGCCTTAAACTGATGCCTCTGACATATTTATATATTTATTTTTTAATTTGTATTTATTGATTTTAGAGAGAGGAAGGGAAAGAGAGAGAGATTTGTCATTCCACTTATTTGTGCATTCATTGGTTGCTTCTTGTATGTGCCCTGACCAGGGCTAGAAGCCGCGACCTTGGTGTATCAGGATAGTGCTCTAACCAACTGAGATACTCGGTCGGGGCACCTCTGACATATTTAAAATCAGCACATGAGATTTGGAGAAGGCAGAGAGGAAGCATGAAAAGTTGGTTAATTTGGAGTCCTGGGTAGTTTTCCTTTGACCCCTCTCTGAGCGCGTCTTACATATCTGCCAGCCTCCCCCACCACTGATGCCAACTTCCTGCTCCCACCTGCCTTCCACCTTTAGACCGGAAAGATAGTGTTTCGTGAATGGCTTTATTTTTTCTCTGATAAGCCTATTAGAATTTAAGTATGGAAAGTTGAAGTGATTTTTTTCCTGCTCAAGTTGTCTGTGTTGCTTCAGGCTGGGCTGCACTGTCAGCCTTCCTGAAGTTTCAGTATGATTAATCCTAAAAGACCCCACAGCTACAGCAAAGTTTCTAGCAGCATTGTATTCATTGATTAGGGGGAAGGGAGGATGACCTGTGGGCTGAGTTCTAGGTCATTGCTGAACATGAGAACAACATCAAGGAGGGTGAGCAGAGCTTGGGTGGGCCCTCCACACTGACCAGGTCAAGGGCGACTGACGGAAGAGATGGAGCCCACCTCTGCTGAGGAATGAAACAAAGGCCCTGGCAGAGGATAAGTGGCCTTATGTGAGGCATGGAGAAAGGTCATGGACTTCGGGAGGTGCCAACTGACTTGACAAATCTATCATCTGAGATTGACTTCAGAGACTGGTGTCATCAGCCAAGTGCTCAGAATTGCAGAGTTTTAACTAAGGAAGGAACATAGAAGGTCACTTTGCCTGGAGGGTGAGCTACCTGAGAGTCATGGTTAAATGTCTGGGGACTTCCAGCAAATACAGAGCTGGAAGCAGGGACTGAGCCCACAGGTGTGATCCCAAGTGTCCTGACCTCCAAACCATGAGCCCCTGACCTCAAAGCAGAAACCAGCTTCTAAAAACAACTGAATCCTCTAGTGGATTTCAAACTACATGCTGTTTTGAAGACATGATTGTTTTCTAAACCACGTTTGCTCATCATTCATGGAGTTTTCAAAAGAAAAATTTCAGGAATATAGCTTTTGGTTTTGATTCGTAAGCTTCCTAATGTGGACAGGAATGGCTGGCATCCCGTCGCTTTTGAATATAGGGCCTGGGAATGAGGTGAACAACTCACCTGATCAAGAAGACTCTGTCGTTTTCCTTCCCTTATAATGGTTTCTGGTATAGGTGCCTCCACCCCTGTGGCTTCCCCCTTCCTATGTGCACCTGGGGTTTGTCAAAGACTGTCCCTGACTAGAAGTCTCAGGGGTGTCCAGCCTGCAGCCCACGGCCGCATGTGGCTTGGGATGGCTATGAATGCAGTCTAACACAAAATCATCAATTTACTTAAAACATTATGGGGTTTTTTGTTTGTTTTCATTAATGTTTGTGTATTTAATGTGTGGCCCAAGACAACTCTTCTTCCAGTGCGGCCCAGCGACACTAAAAGGTTGGATGCTCCTGCGAGGGTCTCAGAAAGGGGGGCGAAAACCTGAACGAGCACCAAGAAAACTCAGGCCATTACCATGGTGTCAAGTTACCCAGAGGACCGCCCCTTCTCTTCAAAGGTAGAAACCATGCTTCATAAAATGACACATTCACTTGGCCTCCTGTCCATCAGACCTAAGACAAAAGTAGAACATTCCAGTCAGGCTCCCAATGCCCGTTCTCTCAATTCATCCGCCAACTTCCGTGCATTAAGCCGGCAACCCTGCCCCTGACCTTCCCCAAATCCTCAGAGATAGGATGTGTGACGGCAGGCCACGGCTGGAGCATTTCAAGACGACCATTAACATGTTACGTGATGTCTGCTTCTGCAGGCAAATACAGAAAATATGCACTTTTCCAACCATGTCTTCTCCCCTGTCTGTAGGTGATATTGTGAATGAAGAGCCAAAACCTGGGTCCATGGAGCTTGGGCTGTGGGCTGTCACATACACAATCACACTGTCTCTATTTTTGGATCAAAGAGCTTCCCCATCACCCTTCTATTCCTCTAGACTCCAAGCAAAATGATCACTCTTTTCTCTGCCTGAAATTGCAAATACTATTTGTTCCTTTGGCTGAAAGCCCTACCTGGCCCTTTAAAATACAAACATGTTATCAGAGAAATAAAACATATGAAGTTCCAGAAGACTGTGTGGATTTTGGAAGCACATCATGCCTTACTCATTTTGATACCCCATAGAAACCAGCACAAAATAGGTATACAATAAATATTAGTGAAAAAATGAAGGGGATAAGTCTACTCCAGCAAAAGCATTGTATACTTTTTCATCAAATTGACTTTCTTTTATGAAGCAAACCATTGAAAGGAGCTCAGAGGAATCATTTTCGATGGGATGAAAGCGTGGTGGGAATGGTGCCCCCTAGAGGACAAGGCAGGGGAGTGCAGACGGTGGTCCTGAACAGAGGAAGAAGCTGGGGTAGTCTTGAAAAATGAAGCCCAGGGACCAGAAACTGTGAGGAAAAGAAAATAGGACAGCAGGGGGGTTTGTCCATAGAGGCAAAAACAATTTTATTGTACCTCTGACTTATTTCGCCATACTGTAAGAGAATCCCTGTAACAGACATCCTGTAAAAGAAAATCACGCCTTGCTGAAAAGTGTCTTACAACAATTTCTTCCAGGCTGCATAGTTTGAATTCAAGAAATTGTGTAAATGACAGTGTAGTTAATAAAAACTTGGGGATACTTTGTGCAACCTTACTCAGGGCTCACAGCCCTTGTCCAATAGGACAACCTCCGCGGGGCCCGGAGAAGACCCTGCCCACCCCGCCCGCTGCCTCAGGAAGCAATGAGGCCATCCTTCCGCAGTGAAAACTGACTTCATCATCGCAGACTTCTCTCCAGTGTTCCGGCCTTTACGTAAGACAGGATTGCAAACATTTCCGCATGAGAGATGCAATAATGAAAATTCAAGGTTCAGAGAGGTCACACGAAGTATTCCCGGATCACTGAGAACACCAACTTTTCATTAGTGCTTTCCATGATTAAAAAAAAAGAAAAGAAGAAAAAAGGGTTCATCTGCAGGGCTCATCTGAGTGCAAGGCTTACAAGTCCTGTAAGAAGAATGTGTATTCTTGGTCGTTATCCTGATACAGATGTACCGCAGGCTCACTTCCAATACGCTCCATCTAATCTCTTCTTCCTTTGCAGGACTGCGGGCTTAGAACTATATTTGAATTTCTCACCACAGCCCCAAGCTAGGGGCTGCTGAAGTGGATTTCTTCAGGAGGACGATTCCGTTGTTGTCTTTGCTTAGATTTACCTGGTCTCGCACAGATGATCTTTGTAGTCTAATCAAAATGCTAATGCATAAATGATCACCGTCGATGATGGCACGCACGGATGAAAATGGTCTACGTGTGTTTTCTTTAACACGTCAGAAGAAGAAATAAGCCCGTGGAAGGAAGTGACATTCTATTTTCAGAGCAAAAATAGTTATTAGAGTAGAACCCATGTAACCTGTTACCCCCCACCCCACCCCCCAAAGACAGAGAATTGCCTCAGCACTTGGAGGTCAACATTAGGGGCAGATCCATCCTTTGAAGTGTGGATGGCAGGTTCTGCCTGTTTGTTACAAGTGGGCAGTTCTTTAGCTTTTACTGTTTGTGACACAAAATTAGATTTGAAGGTGAGAGCCTCTGCCCTCCAGGAGATCAGTATCTAATTCTAGAGACAGTAAGTGCGATAAAAGGATCAGGCAATTCATAGCTTTATATTGTTTTAAAGCTGGGAGGAAATATGATATTTTGTCTCCAACTGGGGAATGTTTCCCTTGTGTGCTGACACAGAGGGGCACTTGTACTGGAAATCACTGCGGTTCCTGACTAAAGTGTTTGGATGTCTCCCGTTGGCTGAGTCCTTGGAAACCCCTCGAAGATAATATTTTCTATTCTGTCACTCTGTCAGTCCAGCCTGGCCTTTCTGTAGGCATTCCTCCCGGCAGAGTGCCCTGATTGGCCCCAGGGCAGGCTGGGGATGTTAAAAGGCTTACCCCCCTTCCTTTATATTATCGGAGATTTGAAAGCCAGACAGAAAAATCTGCAATATTGGACAGAAAGTTGGGTGTTTTCATTTGCATTCTGGGTCTTAAAGGAAAAATGTTGACAATTTATGTCTTATCTTAAATCCTTTACAATGTAATTCCTGCAGAAGGGGAGACTATTTATAGTCCTATTGGAAAAATCCTACTTTTGGACATATTTACATAAGCCCACAATGGACCTACATGCAATAGAGCAGGGGCAGTGGGAAGGGGGAGAAGCAGGTGTATTTCTAAAGTGCCAGAGACCATCAACCACCTGATGATATTCTGCCCCTTTTAGACAATTCTGATGATCTTTCCAGCATTTCATACGTGATTCTAAATCTTCTTCTGTTTCTTCACAATCAAACACATGTTCAACCAGTTGTGACAATGTCACATAATCATCAAAGCCCTTCCCCTGTTGAGCACACGACCAGGCACCTCTGCAATTTCCTGGGGTCCCGTGACTGAACTCTGTCTGAAGAAAGTGAGTAAAAGTGACATGTACCACTTCCAGGTCTTTACCCCCCAAAAATTCATGCATGTGATCTCCACCTTTTCTCTGACCCCATGTCTCCCAGCGGGAGGCAGGGAGTCTCACTGAGGACAAGGAAGCCCAACTCAGGCACAGCTGCGGGAGGAAGATGCCTGGGTCTCGGAATCACTGCACGGACCAGAAGAGAAATACTCACTGCATTTTGTTAGACCTGTTTTTATCTGCAATTATCAGTCAGTTTATGAGGCTCCTAATTACCAGCCTTCCATTTTCCATTCATTCTTATAAAATAAGTATATCTTAATAGCCCAATAGTTAGATAAACACTGGTTATGTTGCCTACACTAAACAGTTGTCTAACAGCCACACCTCTGGAAGATGGCTCTAAAATATTTTTATAAGGATGAAGGAAAGCCCAAATTTATTGCATAATAGGTATCATATTGTTGTCAGGCTATACAGCTGTAGGTCATCAAAAGTACGCATAAGAAAATCATAGACTGTGTACTGGTTGTACGTCTAGTCCTGAAATGAGAAGAGGAGTGGTTAAGTAAGCACTTCACTTTTAGAATGATGTCACTTAAAAAAAACTAACAAAAGGTTAATGTAGCACCCTGGCCGGTGCGGCTGTTAGTTGAAGCATCATTCCATAAATTGAAAAGTCGTGGGTTCGATTCCTGGTCGGGACACATACCTAGTTTGTTGGTCCAGCCCCTGGTTGGGTTGCATACAAGAGGCAACCAATAGCTGTTTCTCTCTTGCATCGATGTTTCTCTTCCCCCTCTCTTCCCCCCTCTCTAAAATTAATAAGCATGTCTTCCAGTGAGGATAAACAAAGGTTTAATGTAGCAACATCTACGAGTTTTTGAAATAGATGTGCACATTGCCGTCTTTGAGACTAAGGCAGTTGTAAGGCTGTTACTGGTCCTCTGAGGATTACGTCAATCCAACTCTACTACTGTTCAAGTCTCTTGGCTCTTTACCATGGCAATCGTTGGTCAAAGTGGTAATTTTGCATCTGTCTTATTAATGCAAATGTTTATATTGCTAAACATATAAACTATTAATAAGCCTTCAAATTGACCATTAACAAAACCAAAGAAGTGAATGAGAAACAAATGCTACCATTAACTTGGAGTTTTGCTTGAAGGCATGGAATAAAGTTGACCAGTAAAACCGATTTTAGAAACTAATAATCATTAGCAATTAAAGTGTTTCCAAAGAGCCCAGCAACATTATCCACTGAGATGGCAAGACTCACGTGAGATGTATTCTATCTTCATCCTTGTCTCTGCTCCTCTCTGTCCTTCACTACATTCAGTCTTTTTTGAGGAACAGGTTTTATGGCTACTACATCATCTCAATTCTCCATGCGGATTCTAAATCCACATGGTATTTATGCTCTGTCTGTCTCTTTTATAGTACACATTGTTTCATCTTGTCATTATTTGATTGTTTCACATTGTATTTATGTGCCTGGCTCCTCCACTTGACAGTGAGCTACTCCAAGGAAGAGATCATCCCTTACTAATATCTACATTCATAGAGAGAGCCTCACACATAGTTGAGATTCAAAAATCTTTGCTGAATGAATGAGCATAACTCTATTTCTTCACTGACTTATGATGGATATCTATGTATATAAAATTATCATCAAAGCAATATAACTCATCAGAAATTGCTTTAGAGGATTGTTCTTAAATCACTCACAGGGAAAAAAATCACATAGAGAATAAGTTAGGAAGAAAAAATAATAAGTTAGGACAAGGGTTCAAGTTCAGGTTCTCCGGGTTTGAAATCCCAGCTCTGCTCTTACTACCTGTACAATCTTGGGCAAGTTGATAGTTGTCTCCAAGACTCTGCTTCCTCATCTGCAGAAAGAGGGTTATAATAAAGGAAACTTACGGCACTTGCCATAGACACATGAAGAGTTTAGCTAAGTGTTTGGCATAGAGGAAGCATTCAGTAAATATTAGATACATTTTCTTCTCATTGTGGAAGCTCAGAAGCCTTACTGTACAGTGAGTTCTAATTTGAAATAGGCTAAATATAGTTTCATTTTATCCTAAATTATGAGAAAGAAATGTGATCACTGAATTCTGTTTTTTTCAGTAATAATGCCAGTATGGCTATTACAGAGAAGATAAATAGTAGGAGCTCAATTAAGGTTAACAAATCCTTTGTGAGGCACAGAATATGACATCCATGAGCAAGAGGCGGAATTGGACTCGAACCAATGATTCCTAAAATGTTCCCTTGAATCACCCCTGCAGTAGCATACTCCCCCAAACAACTGAGAAGATGGAATGGGTAGGCAGAGTCCCCCTTACGGCTGAATATTCTCTAAAGTTGCCTGAGTTACATTACAATTTTATGTGAGTTTTCATATTGTATCCATGTTGATCTAACATAAAAATAATGTGGCTATTAGAAAACCCTGTAATTTTTATGTTAGATCAACCATAGACATATTATCCAGGGTCTTCTAGGCTCCCTGCTGCCCATTCCTACTCCTGGAACGTGGAACTAGACTAGGCCAAAGGGCTACAAAGCAGTGATGCTCTAGAAAAGACTTGGAGGTGAGAGATGGACTTGCCACCAGCCATGCATCTGGCTTCTCAAAAGGTGTCTTTCTTGAGTTTTACTATAAACCACCTGAATATCAAATAGTAAGAAAAGACAATCCAATCATTATTTCTGGTACTGCAATTCATCAACCAGCATGGAGCTAACTTTTATCAGAAACGAGTTCACTAGGCTTGAAGAGATATGCCCATTTTAACATTTATAAAGTGAGTCTACTCAGTAGTTGTTTGCCCTGTGTCCACAGAAGAATTAAAAGAAGAGACAGGAAGATCTGTATCAATTTAGGCTGGTGATAAGGGGTTATGTTGTGACTATGACCAGTCTTGTGGTGACAGACCCTAGGGGCAAGGTTTTCAGCATTAACTGAACAAATAGAGTTAAAGGACCCACACTGGATTCCTCTTCTCAAGAAATACCTTGAACAATGGGGCTGGCAATTTGAAAAGACTAAGCTAGTAGCCTAGGGCTGAATGGAACCACTTCAGGGAAAAGGTCTTCAACAGATGCTCCTTTGTCAGGATAAGGGCCCTAAGCCTCTTTCCAGGTCAACAGTGATGCCCTAGGCCCTGAGGACATCCCCACAAAACTCCAGGCATCTCAGTCACCTCTCAGTGACAAGAGGTGAATATTGTGCCTCTAAAGACTGTGAGACTCGGGAACTTAGAGCCACAGAGAGCAAGGGCTCATTTACTGTGAAAACAGCCCTTCAGCTTGGATACTCCAAAGGGAAACTTATCTACCAAAGGAAACAGGAAGAGAAGAGGCTCCTTGGCTGGGAGTTGCCTTTGTCAATTTCCATAATCTTCAGGGTCAACTCCCTTTACCCCTCACTGACCTCTGGAAAGTATATTGTCTCTCAAAGGCAGACTAATTCTAAATGATTAGTTAGCAATATTTAGCAATTTCAAGTACTTACTGGGCAGGTGTGGGTCCCTCCTAATTAGTGGGCTGAATTATTCCAAAGTTTAGTAGAGTGACGTGAACTGGATGAGCAACTTGTCCTGGAACGCCTCACATTCCCTTAGTTTTAGCTTGGGAAGTCCCATGCCAAATGGCAAAGTCGGCCACCTTAGTCCCCACACAACAATGCCTTGTCATCAAATTAGTACTCAGACCAAGGATAGCCTCTCGTAAAAGTCTACAGATTTCTATATATTCTCCTGCAGTGATTAAGAAAGGATACAGAGAACATTTTGATGGTTGCCAGATGGGAGGGCACTTGGGAGAATGGGTGAAAAAGGTGGAGGGATGAAGAAGTACAAATTGGTGCCCTGCCTGGACTGAGCGCCAAACTGCAAACTGAAAGGTCGCTGGTTTGATTCCTGGCCAAGGCACGTGCCTGGGTTTTGGGACAGGTCATGGGTTGGGGCGTGTGTGAGAGGCAACTGATGGGTGTTTCTCTCTCACATCGATGTTCCTCTCCTCCTTTCCCCCCTCCCTCCCCCATCTCTAAAAATAAATAAAATCTGTTTTAAAAAGGAACACATTTGTGATTACAGAATAGTCATAAGATGTAGAGTGCAGCACAGGGAATATAGTCAATAATATTGTCATAACTGCATGTGGTGGCAGATTTATCAGGATGATCACTTAGTAAGTTACATAATGTTCAATCACTAGGTTGTACACCTGGTATAATATAATATTGCATGTCAAGTGTAATTGGAAAATACAATAATTAAAATTAAAAAAAGAAAGGAGAGATTCCAGCAAAAACACATACCTCCAATCATAACTGCCTCCCAAAAAAACCAGCTATGGCACAGACAGGATTTCTGTTGCTCCAGAAAAGAGCCATTTTACACAACAAATGGAAGGATCAGAAATGAAACTTCTACACAGAGGAAAAAAAAAACCCAGCAAAACAAACAGGGCCAGCTGTCTGCAGAAAGCCTCCCTCTGGTTGTACCCTGTCTACTCTTGGGAACTCGAGTTGAAGTTGGTGTTTCATAGACAAAGTTTCAGAACTGCTGATGCAGGGAAATCTGCATGTTTCCCTGTTGAATGTGCAAAGCAGAGAATGTGAATGAAAAATTGATGATAGCCACGTGCTGGAAACAGCCTAAGTGCCCATCAGTAAATGAGTGGATCAAAAAACTGTGGTACATTTACACAATGCAATACTATGCAGCGGAAAGAAAGGAGTTCTTACCCTCTGCAACAGCATGGATGGTACTGGAGAGCATTATGCTAAGTGAACTAAGCCAGGCGGGGAAAGGCAAATACCATATGATCTCACCTATAAATGGGACCTAATGAACAAAACAAAGAAATGAGTAAAATAGAACCAAAGACATGGAGATGAATAACAAACTGGGAGTGAACAGAGGGGAGGGGAGAGGGGGATGACAGGGGAAAGAAAGGAAAGCGGTAAGTCAAGAACATGAATAGAGGACTCGTGGGCACAGACAATGGGGGAGTTGACTGTGAGAGTGCAGGGATAGGGCAGGGGAGAACAATGGAGAAAAAGTCAGGACAACTGTAACTGAACAAACATAAAGAAAATCACCCCTTCATGTCATTGTCCATGCTTGGCACAGATCTGATAGGCAGCTCATCAATCTGTAGATCCTAATGAATATACTTACTTAATTCTGTAAAACCCAGCTCTTTACCCAGGGAGCTTAGTTCCCCCTCTTCTATTAAAATTTACCTACTGCTGGCATCTGAGTCCCTTCCCTAAGGCTACAGGGACTAAAACACACACTTTAGATCTAAGCTCAGATGTTTGGGTGTTCTGATTTCATGCCCAGCTAAGTAGCTTCTGATAAGTGGCATTAGCCACTGGTACTTTCATCTTCCCATTCAAAAAGAGTGTATATAAGAAAGTGTCTCCCTACCTAGATGGAATTCAGTGAGGATATACTTAGACATTCTTTTTGAATGGAGAAAATGAAGAATCTTAGGGGAGCAGCTAATGATATAAAGAGAAAAGCCTTTATATTCAATAAGCTGATAATATAGCATAGTTAAGCAGGCACGCATGCACATAAAAAAGACAAAATTGCCAATGAAATTTTATTAATGTCATAAAAATTAAAGTTATAAGTGCTGCAGAGGACCTACTATGGAAACCCGACTGGTCTATTCTGAAGAAAAGCTACAAAGACTAAACACTAAATGTTGGTAAGACACACAATTCTAAAGGCATTAGAAGATCCACATTTGTACCTACGTCAAAATATCAGTCTTTGTTTATTATTGTATAATACCCTCTACCTGGTCTAGACTGAAGGATTAACGCAGAAAGAATCTCCACTTCTGCTGCTCTGATTATATCCTCAGCACTTAACAGTGCCTAGTGCAGTGTACACAACTGGAAAATATTGATCCAATTAATCCTTCTGCAAATATCTCCAACTGAGGCCCTGGTGCTCATGATCAAGTGTGCTGAGTTCAAACCACAAGATCTAACTCCTAGAACCAGTATTTAGTCGCAGTTGTGAGACCCTGGATCTGTTGTTTCACCTGTTTAAGCCGCATGGCTCTCACTGGTCAAATGGAGATAGTCATGGCATCTAACGGAGATATGAACATGGAGTTCTTAGCACAGTCCCCAATACACAGTGAGTGCTCAACATAGGCAAACCATTATGCTTATGTCCCTAAACAAAACATCAACCCTTTACCTACCTGCCCGATCTTTCTCCCTAGACCCCTTATCTCTGGTCTCCTTGTTCCTGATCATTCACTCTCAACTGAGAACGTCAGCAGGCGGGGCCACTGTGGCTTCGACTTGAAGCTATCCAAGAATTCAGACATGAGGGGAGAACTATGCCCCACCGCCCTCGCTCCTAGGTTGGGAGCATCCAAGCACTCAGGGCAGAGGTGGCACTCAGTGACTGCGGCCACTGTTGCAAATATGTTTGTGACCATGGTGACTGTATGTTGAGACAACAGAAAAGGTCATGGCAGCCAAAGCAGCAGACAGGCCTACCTGGGCCTCCTAAGAATCCAGGGGTCTACCTCCAGGCACAGGAAAAGGAAAGGAACCCCTAGGTCTCCTTCAGAGCTACAGTTAGGGATTGCCAGAAATGTCCAGGAGAAATTGAAGTAGAGAGGACATTTCTATAATTAATTAATTAATTGATTGAATAAATAATTTCAGTGCTTACTCTGTGCCAGCAACTGTGCCAGACACCTGGGAGAAGGCAAGTAACAAAGTAGACATACAGCCCTGGCTGGTGTGGCTCAGTGGATTGAGTGACATCCTGCAAACCAAAGTGTTGCCAGTTCGATTCCTAGTCAGGGCACATGCCTGGGTTATGGGCCAGGTCCCCAGTTGGAGGTTTATGAGAGGCAACCACACATTGATGTTTCTCTCCCTTTCTTTTTCCCTCCCTTTCCCTTTCTCTAAAAATAAATAAATAAATCTTTTTTTTTTAAAGTAGGCATACCTATCTGTTAAAGTAGAGTTTACATTTTAGTAGAAGGAAATAGGCAATAGAAAATAACAATGTTACATTAAAAACACTTGGTATGTTAGATGGTGGTAAGTCCTGTGAAGGAAAATCAGAGAAGGGGAACAGACATGTGGGGAGAGCATTACAATTTTAGGAAAGTAAGTAAAGGATGGCCTCACAGAGAAAGTGACATTTGAGTAGAGACTGAAAACAGGTGAGAAACACATTGTGTTGCAATATCAGGGAAAAGGGCGTTTGAGGCAAAAGGAAACAAGTACAGGGGCCTGGGGTTGAAATGCGGCCAGTGCAGCAAGCAGGAGCTGGTGGGCGAAAGTGAGAAGTACAGGATGTGGGCTCACAGATACAATGGGGGCACAGAAGGTGTAGCATCTTTAGGACATTGGAAGAGTTTTGTTTACTCTGATTGAGCTGGGAAGCTGTTGGAGGCAATGATGGGACCTTACAAGTTGACAGGATAACTGTGCTTAGTCTGTTGAGTATACTGTAGTGGCAAAAGGTAGAAGTCAGGAGACAAGTTAGGAGGTTATTGTCATAATTTTCATAGATGATGGTGGCACTGACTCAGGTGGTTCAAGTAGTGACTACAGGAGGAGGAGACTGAGGCAGGAAGGAGGTCAGGTGTTCAATTTTGGACAGACTGACTGATGAGTCTATTTTGTGTGCAAGCAGGAAGTTAGCAAAACAAATCTAGAGTTCAGAGAGGTGGTCTGAGCTGGAGATACAATTAGGGACGTCTTACGCATCTTAATGTCATAATGTTGAAGAGATTACCATAAGAGTAAAAAGGATTCAAGGCTGAATCTTCAGGTTCTTCAATGTTTAGAAATCAGAAAGATGAAGACATACAGCAACAAACTAAGAAGCCACCAATGAGAAGAGAGGACAGGCATAGGAGTTTGGTATCTGAGAAGCCAAGTGAAGAGAGGGTACAAAGACAGGGGAGAAATTAGCCGGATCAAATGTGGGGGAGAGGTTAGCTACCGGGACATCTGAGAACTGAGCATTGGGTTGGGCCATGAGGAGGTGACTAGGAACCTTGACATGAGCAGTTCCCATGCAAAGAATGAGGACTCAAAACCTGACGGGTTGGTTTGAATAAAATAATATTAAGAGGAGTTAGAGATAAAACAAAACACAACATCTTCAAGAAGTTTTGAAGAACAGAGGAGCAGTGAAATAGGGCCATATCTAGATGGCAAAGTGGGATCAAAAGAGGGTAGCTTTGCTTATTAGCCTGGGAAGATGCCAGCAGCCTGTGTGTTGATAAGAATGATCTAGTAGGAAGGGAAAGTTGATGTGAGAATGATCAGGGAATTCTGTGGGTAGAGTCTGATATGAGATTTTGATGTGATGAGTCTTCTGTAACCACAGGGTAAATCAAGATTACGACTAATTTATGGGATGCTTCGAGGCTGGGAGTTCAAACCTCATTCACTGATGTATAAATCACATGGCTCAGTGTAGCAACAGTTGTTAGGTCTCAAGTGTGCTTCTCATTTTTAAGGCTCAAGTAATATAATTATTCTAGCCAAAAATACAATAGTAAAAATGACAGTTAAATGTTTTCATTTTTAATAGTCCCTCATCCCTTTCAAGTATGAGAGTTTTTTAAATAGCATACTAGGGTAATCTAACTCCAAAATATGTTAAGTTCTTTAACAGGGAATTTAAAGAAGAAAATCAAAGTATGTAACAAGATGCCTATTATGGCAAAGGTTAACCACTGAGTAGAGGTAATTAAAAATTTTATGTCAGCACCTTTCATATCAAGTAATAACATCAGGAGTTTTTATTGAAGCACATTTGCTTAATGAATCATTAGTGGTGCATGTTTAAATTACGTGCATTTGGGCGAAGAAGGGCATAGGAGAAGGGGTTGGGGGGAAAAGTGTGTAAAAGAAGATCTCATAGACATTTAATATTTCTTTGTTACTTCAAGTTGGTCACAAGGTATAAGGAGGTTCTGTTTTGATCAGATTCCTAGGATTCTGGGAGGAAGGAAACCCAAGCTCTACAGCTTAAGATTTAACACAGAATAGTGTACAAGGCACCATAACTAAGACACGTCAGGGAAGGTACATGAGTCTTTTTAAAATCCCAGTAGTGTACTTGGACGACACTAGGTTGGTGACCTTTCCTCAATAAAAAGGCTGAAGGCTCATGGGAGGAAGTGTTATCAGGACACACCTGATGGTGAAGGTGCCAGAGAAGCAGCCACTGCCAAGGAATGACTTGGGTAGAGGGGATCTCCGCTCATGTGGGTGGGAAGCAGAATAAAGCCTTGGGGTTTGCTGTGGACAGCAGCATGACTTGGCCAAGATCTGGACCACCAAAAACATCAAGGGTAGATATCTATGTGACAGGGTAGGACTGCTCTCCATCAAGGGCATCAGTGGCATCCAAAAGCTGTAGCAGGACTGAACAAAGCAATTCTGAATCTCTCCAAAGTAAACTTTTACAGCCAAGGCAGACCACTTTGACCTGAGCAATTAGTCCATCCTTCCTTCTGCCCTCCCTCCCTCCCACCCCCTCTCCTGGTTTTTAAACAGTTGAGATTGTAGGGATGGGCAAGACCTTTAAGAGGAAGCTATATTCTGTGTATATATTTTGTAATTATATACCTCTTTTTATATTTATATACCTCTTTCTCTATATATATATATATACACACACACACATATACACTGAATATACATATACTGAATATATATACACAATAACATAATATTAAATGAATGATTATATTTACCTTTGAGTTTGTGAAAAATTCATGTGAGCTATAATTAACCAAGTATTTTGAATAAAAGAGTAAACTTATCAAAATCATATTTAAAAACTATTTATTCACTTTTTTCACTGTCCCAGTCTT
>VMDR010007692.1:0-39425 GCA_007922815.1 Macrotus californicus
TTCATCACAGATATCAACATTTGAATAATTGACAGGAGTAACCTCACTTAAAGAGCACATTTGATTAAAAGTTACCAATTAAATGGTAACATCTGTTAAAAAATAAAAGATTACATTTCCTTAAATCAAGGAGTCCAAAAAAGTTACTTAGTAATGTGAGATACTGAAAAATGGTTATTAAAATAGTTCACTACTTAATGTTTTCAGGGTAATGGGAAAATTTTCTCATAGTTTTTGTTTCTTATATTTTTCAAAGCAAACAGAAATTATAGTCTTTCACCTCAATCATATAATTTTTTAAAAATTCAAATCTTAGAAATTCATTTATAGGGTTAGCTACGAGACACTATGTAATTTATCTGGCAAATTTGCACAAAGGTTCAAGCCTCTTACCATCAAATCCATCTTCTTCCGACCCAAGTTCATCATCTGAGCAGATGTTAAGAACATTTACCAGCATCTCAGTCACTAAGGAGAAAAAAACAAAACAAAAAAAGTCCAGATTTTCTATTATAACCTTAATTACTACTCTGGAATTTTTAATGAGCAGCTTAGCAATAACATTTCTTACCTGGTTTGTGTATAGAATCTCCTGCAAAGCAGTTTCTATAAAATCTAGGTCATAAACACTAAGAGGCTTTATGATTCTATGTAGACTCTATGTTTATAAAATTATTAGTTCGTGCGTACAAAATCTAATGGTAAGGTTTATGAGTTATAGGTCAATAGAAAATAGATAAATATGTGGATGTGAATATATGTGGATCTATGAAGGAGAAACTGACTATACTATAAATCTATGTAGGAGGTTACTTTTGAATTTTCTTTTTTTAACAAATATTTTTATTTTTTATTTCCTTTTTAATTACTTTATTGTTGTTCAATTACAGTTTGAATTTTCCCCCCATCACTCTCCCCCCACCCCAGCCAACCCCACCCCCCTTCCCCGCTCCCACCCTCCCCCTTGGTTACGTCCATGTGTCCTTTATAGTGTTTCCTGGAAACCCTTCCCCCCACTATTTCCCCCCCTTCCCCTCTGGCCATTGTTAGATTGTTCTTAATTTTAATGTCTCTGGTTGTATTTTGTTTGCTGATTTCTTTTGTTGATTATGTTCCAGTTAAAGGTGAGATCATGTGGTATTTTTATTTTTTAAAAGATTTTACTTATTTATTTTTAGCGAGGGAAATGGGGAAAGAGGGAGAGAAACATCAATGTATGGTTGCCTCTCGTGCGCCCCCCAATGGGGACCTGGCCTGCAACCCAGGCATGTGCCCTAGACTGAGAATTGAATGAGCGACCTGTTGGTTCGCAGGCTGGTGCTCAATCCACTGAGCCACACCGGCCAGGGCTGAATATTTATCTGTATAATGAGATCTACATTTAGATCAGACGACAGACTTCTGTCAGCAGGGTCTAAGTACACACTGGATCTCTTTAAATTTATTTATTTTTTAATTCTCTAGAGAACCCAGCACAATGATAGGCATGTGATTTGTGTTTAATAAATTTTGTTGATTAGTATATTTGAAATCGTTTTGAGAATATTAATTTAAAAACTGAACATTTTAATGTAGATATTGTCACATTTTATTATCAAAAATACTTTAAAAGTAAAGGTTGGATAAGTTTAATAAGAAATTTAGTTGAGTAAATAGATTATGTAAAAGTGTACACAAAAATTAGCATTGCATCACTTTTACACTAATGTGCACACTATTTATATTTAACATTTTTAGAAATCAGGTTGGGGTCCATCATGAATGTGAAAAGTGCTTGTCCACTATTTCTTCCAGAGCTACTTTTTAAAATCAATGTTCTTCTAGAATTGAAGATAGATTATATAAAGCACAACTTTAGTGAAGCCAACATTAATCCAGAGCTTCAGTTTAATTATCAAAAGTGAATGATGTGCACAGTTAGATTACTATGTTCTTTTATCATAGATGTTCAAACCCCGAATAACTAACGGCAACACGAAAAGTACATTTTTTGCCGATCTGACAAAAGACAGGTATAATTCTGACTCCTCCACACCAGATGGCTATTACCGTGTTGGTTGCTGTCACGTTTTTATCTGACAGTATACAGAAAACGAGGCCCGTGCCCCAGACTAAACGGTCAGGTACCACATGTTTGAAACATCCGTGGGTCACACCGGCTGAGAATCGCTGGGTGGGGTTAAAGTGTTGCGCGGTACAACGGCCCCCATCTCCTCTCCTTCCTACACCATTTCATGAAGAACACTGCAGGGGTCCACAACACACCTTTCTCCCCAACAAATGGCAGAGACCAAGTGAACACATCCATGAAGTTTGGAAGCCAGTATGGATGAGGAGAACAGTTGAATTGCCTGATATTCATGACGTTGTTCTCATACTTTAATACTGCAGCTGAAAACAACAAAAAGAGGAACGTTAGATTCACAAGCACATATTTCTGCTTTGCCACATGGCTTTGGTTGATCAAAAAAATTCCACTGTTTGACTTGAGTCCAGAACATCAAGGCAAATAGCTTAATTTATCATGAATGGTTACGGTACTCATGGACTTAAAACTTCATTTGGTGTAATTTGTAACTGCACAATATATAAGCACTAAATACGAAATGGCATTGTAATTTGGCAAACATTCATGTAAAATAGTTAATAAAATGTTTCACTGAATCCAAGAACACTCTGATCTTAGTTAATATCTGATGATGCTAATAAAACTGTCCTAGCTTTTCTTTTGATAGAATTTAATAGTGCCAAGTATTCGTATGGAATTTATTCTATTTTTTTAAAAGACACACTTTCTTCCAGCAGAACTCATGATATGTATACAAAACAGTTTAAATTAGATTGTGTTCTTGACTTGATAAAGTACATGTTTGGACTGAATTCTGCATAAAATAATATGCTGGTGACTGACCCCACCCTTGATTTCTGAAAAGGATGAACCATCCACACTTTAGGAAAATGAACCTGCCTTCTCAGTCTGCTTTCCGGGTGTCTGTAGGTTGCACATAGCCTCACATAGAGATCCTCAGCGTCTCACTTGTACCCAGGTTTAGAAATTCCTTCCCTAGCAATCCTGATACAGGATTAGTAGGTCTCAGTGAGGACTTTCAATTAATGAAAAGCTACCTATTTTAATGGGGTCATTTTTTTTTTCTATGAATAGACAATTTGAAGTTGTGGGGAATTGTCAGCACTGAACTTTGACAACATTTTATTTTGATTACCCTCTCATGGCATAACCAGCAGTTTATTAGTGGAGATTATTGAACAGATCCTAGATGACGACACAAAAATTTTTTTTCCTGTTTTTGTTTAGGGGTCTGAAGTACAGAAAAATTATTTCATTACTTTTTAATTTTTAGATGGACTTTTATATAAGGGTATGTTGTAGCATGTGATTATAGATACAGAATAAAGGCAGCCCTAAAGATCTATTTCTGAAAAGCAACTGGAAGTTTACTGGGTTTGAGCTTTTATATTAAGGTCTGCACTACTATCACTCCTTAATGATATCTTGAACATAACACTGCTTCCAGAACTCTATATTTGCTCTTCCACATGGAATATTTTCTCAGAAACCTCTGAATATCCAAACTCTTCCCATTCTTTGGTGTCTAGTCCAAACACTATTCCCTCAGTGAAGTATTTTCTGATTTCTTCGGGTGAATCCCAAAAGCCCTTGACTCACACTTCTCCACTGCATTTATCATTCAGTTTTCGCCACAGCTGTTCTATGCGGGTACGCAGATACCCAACACCCCTCTCCCTCCTTAAGGACAGGAACCATACCGCAGATTTTCTACTTCTTTGTGATTCACACACCGCCATTTCAGCACAATGCTCAGGATATTTCCTTTCCCCTACAATGATTTTCAAGTCTTCCTAATCCCCTTTTTTCATATTTTTAAGGATCTTTTATTTCCTTAGACATATAAAAGTCATTTTATATTCTGATAATTCCAACATCTAAAATGTCTGATCTGTTGTTTCTGCTGCCTCTCATGGTGGATTCTTTCCTTGTGGTGTTTGTGAAAATTTGTTTTTAACCTGAAGATGCTCACTTTCCTTAGAGAGGGGGTTTTCACCCAGGTGCTTTGTACCCCACCCCCCCAAAAGCATCTCAGACTTTTTGGTTGTTTCTGGCATCTCACAGAGAAGTCAAGGATGCTGCTCCTACAGGGCACGAGGGCCCCCAAATCTCCCTGCCCCAAACATCATCACGCAAGGCTGACGAGCCTCTCCAGAGATGTTTGCCTCTACCAATGTCCTGGCCCCCAACCTGGACCACCTGAAATGGTCCTTGAGCTCTCTAGGGCCACAGAGGCAACTGGGTGTCACTGTGCATGGACACCAGGGCCAGGTAATCCCTGCAGGTGAGGTCAGCCTCAGATGGGAGGTCTCCTGATAACAGTCACCCTGGGGCAGACCTATGTCCTGTCTCCTGTCTCCCAAGTCCCCTGTTTGACCCTTTCTCGTATGAGATGGTTCCTCGAGTATCTTCCCCATCCTGCTCATCCCTATTCTAGCTACATGCCACCATGGCAATGCTGCTGTTCAACTGTGGTCCAGAACTAATTTCATCTTCTTGGTGGGTTTGATCCATGCAGAATATGGGGAGGGTACATAGTTTTCTAGGATTTGGATACTACATATATTGTGTTACAGCCTAAAAATATGCTGAAGGTTTTAGCAGCTTGCAGAAAAGTAAGGTCTTTGCTTTGAATCGTGTTTCTGCCTGACCCACGGGGAATTGTAGGAAACAGAATTGCAGACACCCTGGGGACAAGAACTGCAGACGGTGCAGTTAACACCGATCTAAAGGGAGTTACTCCCCTCTTCCCACGGAGTTCTGAGATCTGCACAGACTTCTGTAAACCCATTCTCCTTCCTGCTACCCTCCCATTTATGCTGACGTCATTCGGCCTAAGGACACATTCATAAAACATGTAAATCGAAGAAAACATGGCAAATCACTATTCCAGTGCTTCGCATCTGCCAGATGGGAGAGATAAAGAACTTCCCGCCTTTGCTACGTGTCGTTTCGAGCACCGGCTCCGTGGTAAAAGGCCTTCGCTGCTGGGGAAAGCTGCGTGTTCACAAGCAGGAGAGGAGCCTCCGATCTTCCAAACGTGGTTTAACATTCTAACTGGTCTTTTTGAAGAGTAATGTGTCCTCTAAGTTTCTCCCAGTTTTTGTTAGCACAAGGTTATTAGTAGAGCAAAAGGAAGGATGTTAAGTGCTGTAATGCCCTGCAGGAGTGGGAGAGGCTTACATATGTAACTTAATCCTTCCTACAAATCTGAGAAGCAGGTGTGACTGCCCTTATGCTACAGATTAAGGGACTGAGGCTAAGAAGTGACTGGCTCAAGACCATGCAACCATGCGACTAGAAGATCTTACTCTTATTGATTGATTGATTGGTTGGTTGATTGACTTTTTTAAAGATTTGATTTAGTTTTAGAGAGAGGGGAAAGAGAGGGAGAGAAACATCAGTGTGTGCTTGTCTCTTATGCATCCCCTACTGGGGATCTGGCCTGCAACCCAGGCATGTGCCCTGACTGGGAATTGAACTTGCAACCCATTGGTTTGCAGGCCAAAGCTCAATCCACTGAGCCACACCAGCCAGGGCTGTTCTCACTCATATTTAAACTCAGCTTTTACTGACACCAAATTCATTACCTTTCCCTTTTGTCTCTCATAAATCTGTATGAATTCTAGCCCTAGCTGTTATACTAATTTAACTTTCAATATGATATTCATAATTAAAGACATTTCACCTTTTGCCAAAAAAAAAAAGTTTGAGAAAAATAAAATAGGATACAAATTCACAAGTGAAAGTAAGGGCTGTGCAGTAGCTAACATGGTTGTTTGGTAGCTGGTGAGATAAAGTATTTACTCATTTGACATTGCTCAACACAATTTATCTGAGTGCCTACTAATGAAGCAGATACTGTTTCAGATTTTATTTTCATTAACAGCAGAAATAATAAACTTTAACAATAGCTACATTTACTAAGCATCTGCTGTACACCAGGCACTATGTTTGGTCCTCTATGATCACAAACCTTCACAATATCCCTCAAAAGTGCTTCTTATAATTTGCATTTTAAAAATAAGCAAACAGAGAGGTTATTTGCCCAAGGTCACACCTGAGAAGCAGCAAACCTCAGTGCGGGCCTGAATCTAAAGTCCCTGGTCTTTCTAGCAGTCCATGATACTCCTACTCTAACGACATAAATCGTTCAGTGCCTACCAAATTGTGGACACAGATTCTCCTTCTACATTTATTGTGGTTTTTTTTTTTAAAAGAGCACTGGACTGGAAGGCCAAGAACCGGGATTGCTAGATGGTTCTGTCATTAATTAGTTGTGAGACTCCCGGTCCCTAAATGTCTCTAGATCTCAATTGCCTCATCTAACCACACGGATTTGTCTAAATAACTTACGGCTTCTTCTAGATCTGATGATGTTAATGAACTCTGGAACAAAGCCCTCATCATTAGTGCCAATGATTGGTTAATATTCTCAGTAATTCCAGAGGGTTTTTTAATAGAACTTCTTTACTATTTTACTACAGTTTAAAAAATACAAATGTAACAATATATATTACTTTTTTCTTCAGCAACATAAAATATTCATGCAAAAATGCTTCTCAAAAACCCAACTAATAAGGTACTCATGAATTTTGATGTTTTGTATAACAAATGTGTTACAAAAATACATGAAAACAATTAAACCACAACAGTTCCAAATGTCTACTGCCCCCAAACCCACAGTTAACATTTCATCTTTCACCTCCCACATCTTCTGCCAGGGCCACCTGCCTCCGACTGTCCCTGGGCTCACAACACTCAACTGGGGCCCTAACAACGTGCTCTTCTCTGAAGTGCTTGCGAGACATTCATCTCCAGTGCAATATAAATAATACAAATGGCTGCACTTCAAGAATCACTTGTGACCACCTCCTGAGACCTTGTCTGAGACACAGAGAGAGGAAAAATGAACAAAGTCTCCCATCAAGGAACTCCTCTATCCACACAACATGGTGTCCTTTAACGATTGTATCAGAGGCCTGGAGAGGGATTATGACACGTATTCAGGCCTCACGTTAGTAATCCTAATTTAGAGCAGACCAGACGGCACAGAAACAAAGGCTCTCATGTTATATGTGCAGGTATACAGAATAGTCAAAAGAAAATCTGGTAGAATGACTAGAATACCGATCCTCATGAATCTGGAGGCCTGAGTGCTAATTCTTCTCTGAGGCCAAAATTATGGTCATAAAGTTATGCCATTACTTGGTCCAATCATCTTAATGGGTCTGTAGAACCCTTGGCAAGCATGTCAGACATGTTCATGTAGAAGGTACAAAATCAGTGACCAAGGGCCTGGTCCTCCTCGGGAACAGGGAAGGGCTACTCAACCTCCATTGTTTCTAATGACACCAGCAGGGACCTGGAGTACAGTGAAACCCAAAGAACGGAGTCTAGGTCTTATTCCGTCCCTCTGTCTACCAAACCGTGCACTGATCGCTAGGCCACATCTAAATACGTAAATTAAAGGGTTCTTGCGTACTTTCAAATTTGAAATTTTAATAAGATACAAAACCCCACATTTCATAAGAACTTAATAACATTACTCAACATCTTCTTTATAGTTGCTATCACCAGGGAAGCTGGTGACTGGGCAATAGGTGACAAACAGAAAGATCCAGAGAGAGCTTATAATTTAAGGGAAGTTGTCAAAATATTGCTAGCTAGATGCATTGACTAGCTCACCAAATCACAAGCTCAGCACATTCCAGAGGGATGTCAAGGGGAAGACAAAGCTCCTTTTCTGAAAGCCTTTATTAAGTATAACACACCCAACATACCTCAGGCATTCTCAACACTACTAGGGCTGTTTTGAAATAGGGGAGAGAATTCATAAGAATGGAAATGACAAATTTTATTCCTTTTCTCGCCCTTCTACTAAAATTTTTTATCTCCTTAATTCTAACTGACCATCCAGTCCCATCTTCAAAAGATGGGGCACAGGGACAGAAAATAAGCACACATGAGAGGAAAGCAAACGGGGCACCCCTAAATCATTATAATCTATGCAGAAATAGGAAAAAATGCTTAATAGACCCAGGATGTTTTTTCTTTTCAATCCTTTGACCTGCAGATACCCTAGCAGAAAAACTAGCCTCAATGTGTTCTTCGGCAAAACCTACCATCACAGAAGGAGGATGATCACTTGACAGGTAAATTTCCGAGGTAGGACCTATGTATCCATAATGTATTTTGGCAGGAACTGAGGATTATGTTGGTACACTGCAAGAAAGGGCTTTGATTCTGGGAGAGATGCTACCATTTTTTCAAAAGAATATCTGTGTTTTCTCCTAAAAATGATCTCTTAGGGTAAAATTTTCACCTAAGATTATGTGAGAATATATATGTATGTTTACATATATGCAGTCTTCATAGAACATATTATATCATCTACGAACAAAATTTCTAGGATTCCCTCCATTTCAAAATCTGACTTTTAGCTCTTGTTTCCTTTGTTTCATTCCTGCCCTGAGAATGTCCTCTCCTTGCCAGGTAAAGTATGTTTTCAACAGATTCCTTTTTAAATCATTATTAGAGATGTGGGTTAAGCAAATTCACTGCTTCACGAGGAGGCATCTGATAAGGACTACACTTGTAACTCACTTTTTCTCTGCAGCTCATGTCTTTTATGAAGACGGATTTCATGTCTCCAATTTTCAGGTAATTCTGTCATAATGATATTCTTCAGTATGGGTTTCTTAAGAAATTTAATGTCTCAATGATTCAGTACTAACATAAGGCCTTCATAGCCTCTTCTCAGTAACTTCCATGTAATGACTGGATTTCAACCAACCTGAACTATTTTATTGATGGATACAGACAGTAGGCTTTCCTTGAAGCTATTGATTTTGTATTTATCAAGATGCACACGTTACTATATATCATTCCTTTATGCCTACATCTACCCTCTTACCCCAACCCTCTTACCTTGTACACCTACCCTTCACAGCACCACTGATGCTGACACCTTCTTTAACGTTGTTATAAGTTTCCTACATAAAATTTGCTTGATATTATCTTACATGCAGAAACGAGACAGCACCAGATATATTTATAAAATAATATGAGCCCATAGGATGATTGAGTGTGCGTGTGTTATGTGCTTCTCTTATTAGTAGTTAGTAAATTCTGAACCAGGTCATTACTGAAATACAGAATTTTTGGTAAAGTGGTAGGAAGATGGTGGAAGGGATAAAGAAGATATGGAGCTCTTTTGTTCTCTTATGGGGCTTTGGACCATAGCTGGCACATGGTTAACACTCAGCAGTGTTGGGTGAGGAAATGACCTAAGGACAGGAAACACAGAAAGGAAGGACAAGACAAAGGAAGACGGGAAGGAAAGAAAGAAGGCAGGGAGGCAAAGAAGAGGAAAGCAAAAAGCATTTCAAAACTATAAAACACAGAACTTGTCAGAACACTAAAAATGTAACTAGCCACACATAAAGAAAAGTCTGAGGGAGCATGAGGGAATTTAGGACAAAGGTAATATGTCACTTCAGAGGCTAAACTCTGTTTTAAAATTCTAAAAGAGTCTCCAAAATAGATAAGAGTAAAAATAATATTGGTTCTGTCAGTTAGTAACTGTGTGAAGTTGGGCAAATATTCTCCTTATTTGAGCTTTACCTTCTAAACTTGTAAAATAGGGATAACACCTGTCCTATCATTTTCAAAGTAAGAAGATCAAATAAAATGTGTGTTTAATATACATAATATATACAATCAGATAAAATATTTGGCACCTGAAAAATGTAAAATACCATAACTCAGCTTCAAATTCCTCAGGAAGGAAAAGTTACCTACTTTTTAAAATGGTTTTATTTATTTATTTTTGGACAGAGGGGAAGGGAGGGAGAAAGAGAGGGAGAGAAACATCAATGTGTGGTTGCCTCTCACGCGCCCCCTACTGGGGACCTGGCCTGCAACCCAGGCATGTGCCCTGACTGGGAATCGAACAGGCAGTCCTTTGGTTCTCAGGCTGGCAGTGAATCCACTGAGCCATGCCAGCTAGGGCAAGAAAGGAGGGCTCCCTGTTTTTAATAGTTTGCTATTTTATAATTCCCACCTAACTAGCTTGTGTGAACCTTGGGGAAAGTATGTGACTCCTTTGTGCCCCAGTTTTTCACCAATAAAATCAAGATTATAATGTAATTCATACAATTTTTGATAGATAAATTGCACTTACTTATGGAAACACAGAGCAATCCTAAGTGCTCAAGAGTTAGTTATTATTGTTATTATTATGTGTTATTTATAGGAATAAGATACATAGCATCTGTACAGCATGCTATCCCAACTAAAGGAAAATAAAGGGTGGAGCAAAAGTAGGTTCACAGTGGGGAGAACGGGAAAAAGTTTATTGTTGTGTTATTTCCATAGGAACAACTGAAACCCACTGTTGCCCCGCCCTGCATTTACATTTACTGAACACATTACTATCAACCTAAGACTTCAAAAAATATGTGCCAAGCTACATCACTCAAGGTAATGACGACGATGACAGTGGTGTAGGAACGCATAATCACAGATTGATGCCACACACTGAAGAGCCCTGAGCACAGAAGGCAGTGAACTAGCGCCGCTGACACCTCTCTGCAGTCAGTTTTTTCCATTCATCTCAGGGGATTTCTCTGACAACGCATCCAAGTTTCCTGATCTCAACTTCTCTTTGGTCTTAAATGTCTATGTAAATTTCTTTTCTTCCACCTCATATTGATAATAAAAACGTAAAGAGCAAGAGTTTTACTCATGGTGTCTGCTTTGCTCCTTCATAAGTTCTTATATTCTATATCATTTCTTGGTAGATATTAGTAGGTTTAAAATCGTTATGAAAATTATCTTTCTAGTGTGTATAATTCTACCAATATTCCTCAGGCTAAAGAATAAAAATATTTATTAAATAAACAAAGGAATAAATTTTTTTTCAGTGGGGTGGTATCTTACTGTTTTTGTATCAGTAACAAAGAAACTACTTGGCCTACTTGGGAAATATCGAATAAAAAAATGCCATAGTGATAGGTATTTACATTTTTTCTATTGAAATAAGTGATCTGGGCAAACAGCTGCTCAACACCAATTAGGAGGATCTTTAGATGCAAGATAACGGCAGGAAAAAAGTCAGAGTTGGGAAAACGGCTGCCACAGGACAAAGTATCTGGATTAATTTTATTCAACATGTAAAGCAACTAGGATTACATGTATGCCTGTGGCTGTGAAGAATCCAACAATGCTTTAAAATGTTTACATCCATGCCCAAGGCTCTGACCAAGATAAGACAGGCCTAAGACTCTAGAGAAAGGGCCCACTGCTGTCAGAACCGCACACCTTTGTTGGGTAGGAAGCTCTCTCACATGCTGCAGAGAAAGAGGCACAGAACACTACTCACCACTCCCGGGGCACGGATTCTGCTCCCTCCCTGAGACCTCCCCAGCCCCATCTCCCCTCCCACCCAGGAGAAGGGTCTGATCTAGTTGGTTCTGCATTTATCTTCAGAACCAGGTGGGTACCAGATCTCTCCAAGTCAGGACGGTCATTCCTGAACTGTGAAACCAGCCCCTGGCACGAAGGAACTGTGGTGCAGTTTGGAATGAGGTCCTCGGCCGGGCGACACCATGTCGTGCTGACAGTGTCGCCCAACGCCAACTGCCTGACTGCTCCTGCCGAAGTCCGCGGTCTGCGCGAGCTGGCCTCAGACGTGCTGCACTCGCCCGTGATCGCCAATCGATTTTGACCTTGGTTCCCTCTATCGGCAACGCGGTCCTACCCTCCAATGGCATCTTCCTGTCAAGCAGTACATTATCTTTCTGCTTATAAATGGCATTTTCCTCAAGCCCATGACCACTTTTCGACTGGAAAATATTTGGGGATGTTTGAAAATGTCAGGTTTTGGTAAGACTAAAATGCTTCTGATAAGTAACCCTATCATGTTGCCAAGTTTAGAAGGTTAAAACATCAAAATACCTTTTTCCCCATCAAAAAGGGGTAGACATTTGTATCTCAGAATTTTAGCAAATAATGCTTTTCTTGTCCATCCTTGGAACCTGGTTTTCTACCTCCTCTCTCTTCCTTAACCTACCTTCATATTGATTTTTTCTTCGTTGTCCCTTTAATCTTTAGTTATGACCACTAAATCAATTTGTTTGCCATTTAGATTTTCCTCTAAAAGCCAAATACACTTCCTCTAATAAACTTACTTAATTACTTAATTTTACTGTCAGTACCTTTTCTGGGAACTGAGTTATACCCCCCGGTAAGTGTTTTCTCTGTGTCTGTGTCATACGTCTGCTCACCCATCCACTCACCAACCCAGATGACGACTCTGAACCACAGCAAACGGGAACCACATAGGAACCTGATACAATACAATTCACTTCAGATTTCCCTGAAGCACAGGTACATCACAGAAAAAAAAGGAGTCAACTATTTACGTCAAGGTTTAAAACACATTTTCCCCGAGGGCCATTACAGTTTTCAGCCAAACTACAGTTTAAAGCAGAGTGCACCTTTGCCATTGTATTTCTCGATACTGAAAGATTTTGCTCTACCATTGCTTAAGTGGTGCTTCCTCAGTTAAACCTTTTTTTTGTCCCCAAACACTGATTTCTATCCTCATTTCATACCACTCTTGGAATTGTTTCCCAAATATATTTAAATAACTATTAGTGGGATTATTTACTTAATGTCTATCCCATACCAGATTGTTAAGTCCCAGACAGGGCAAAGGTCATGTCTGTCTTATTTATGTCACACCCCAGCACCCAACACGGAGCTGGGTACACAGTAAGTTCTCAGTGAAGGTGGGTTGCACTGGTGAGTGGATGAGGTTAAAAGTCACTTTTCTAGGTGGCAAATTAAGACAGAGAAGGTGGGAAAGAAGGAGAGGGGAGAAGAAATGGTTCATTACTCAGTTTTCTTTCTGTTTGGCATATTTTGGTAATTATGAAATAGCTTTTCCCTCAGAGCTACAGGTTCACAGGAGAAAAACAATTTAAATGTGCGAATTGCTCTGCCAATATTTAACTCCAATTTGGAAAGGGTATCTTCCCTGGTTACAGCAGTAATTTCAAGTGAGATAAAGCTCTGTGAATCCATACTGATAGAGCACTTTTGGGCACTGTCTTGCTATTAATTTCCAGAAAGAAAATGCTTCCATCAATGCCTGTACTGACTGCCTACCATGTATGTATAAGGCATGCTACCTGGATTTACCATGTGCACCAAAAACCCCTGCTTCAAATGCGTTATAATCTGATTAGGAATTTATGGGAATGTTAACTATAGGAAAAACTAATAGAAAAAATTAAATGATAAGTCCAAGGGCAAATGATTGGCACTGCAGGTGTTCAGGGGAGGACGACTCAAAGTCTTTGTGGCGGCATGGACTGCTGTGGGTCTGACCATTTAGACGGGGTGTGTGTGTGGGCGGGGGGGAGTGACACAAGTACTCCAGATGGAAAAAGTGTGTGGGCCAAGGCGTGGAAAAGGGGAAGTCAAAAGCTGCTCAGGGCTGTGAACAGAACAATCTGGCTGAAGGAGATCGACCAGAGAGAAGCAGAGACAGGTCATGAAGGCAGCTCAGCCCATGGACTGAAATTATTGCTCAGAAGCTGAGCAGGAGGAATATTCCGCTGGGAGCTTCCGAGGAACTCCACACTGACACGTGGCATAAGAATGTCACCATGACTGTGGGCCTCAGGCCGTTTAAAGCCGTGTGTACTTATCTTTCTATTTCAGCTACAGGAGAAACACAGAAGATGGAAGAGGGACAGAATTACAAACTGACCAGCGCCAGCCTGGACCAAGATGGTGCTGAATCTTACCTCCAGGAGACTCTGAACGCCACTATACCCTGAATCTTATTATACCTCGATTATAACACATTAGCATGCTCACTGACACACCCTTGGGTGCCTGGACACATCTAAGTGGACTATATAAGGGCAGGAAAGGGGTGGGACCCCAATTCTGGAAAGATACCAGCTCATTCCCCCAAAACTAATGCATATGCTTCCCCCTCATTATATTGCCCCCATAAAAGTCCCCCAGACTTCTCTAGAACGAGAAGGTGGTCTGTGGCTTTGACTACGGCTCCTCCATCCTCTGGCTACTGAATGCAGCCTGTGCTGCTGACCACTCTTTGGCTCAGCGACACTGACACACAGAGAAAGAACCCTTAGAAGGCCAGAGGGTCCCTCCTGGGGAGCGGATCCCCACAGTGGGGGCCTGGACGATCCAAATTGGTAACAATAGCAATATAAAATATTCAGTGATGATAATCTTAATACTGCACAGCATTATTTTCAAAGCAGTTTCATCTACTATGGACAATATCTTTTCTCATTTTACAGAGCTGTCACTGTATACCAATAGAACTAGGTGAGTCAGTTGTTTGACGGTGGAGCTGTGATTCAAATCTACATTGTCTGTCTGGGCATCATGCAGGAGTAACCAGGAGCTGTCAGAGTGAGGAGTCGGGAACAAGGACATGGGTGGGAAGGGTGCGAACTGAGTGAATTAGTGTGGGCCACTCCCGGGGATGGGACACTTACAATCAAAACTTTCTGAAAGCTGGCTTTACATGGTGGGCAAGTATGAGCAACAAATCAGAGCTACTGGACATTTAAACGTGAAGCTGATCATACATTATTAATGGTTTTAAGATGGCAGGATACACCCATTATTCACATCTCTTCATTTTGCTAGAGGGCTATTAGTTAACTTCTAGAAGCTTTAAAAATCAAATCATGACCTGGCGGGTGTAGCTCAGTGGATTGAGTGGGGGCCTGCAAACCAAAGTGTTGCTGGTTCGATTCCCAGTTAGGGCACATGCCTGGGACGTTGTGGCACGCGAGAGGCAGCCACACATTGATGTTTCACTCCCCCTCTTTCTCCCTCCCTTCCCTTCTCTCTAAAAATAAACAAATAAAATGTTTAAAAAAAAAAACAGGAAAAAAAATCAAATCATACTGTAACTATCGGGTTATAATTCCAGAGGTCTGTACGATCATCTACATCTAAGAATCAAATGACTCACAGACTTCTCAATGCTATCTTTCCACTAACTGTGTTTTGAAGGTGCTTGCAACCCCGTTTTGTTGTTCTGAACTTTAAAACTCCTGTTAATGTTCATTTTATTCTAAGACAGTGGTCCTCATTCCCACAGTGATTACCTGGCCCCACCCCCACCCCTACACACCACACACGTGTCAGCACAGCAGTTCCAAGGGTTTCCGAAACGCCGCACAAAAGCCTTTTGAGATGATGCTCAAACTGGAGAGTATATCTTTCTTCTCCTCACTGTTTATTTTTTCCCTCAGGAGAAGTTTTTCTTTTATGAAAAGATTCCCCAAATGAAATACTTCTGTCCACTTTCTGAAAGATGGCCATCTACTCCGAAGGGAAGAGAACGCAGTGAAAGACCCACGGAACTGCAAAGCCAGCAGCGCACTGAGGGCTGTTCCTCTGGCAGTGCTCGCCTTGTTAAGTCAGAACCATGGAAGCAACGTGCACCTTGTGTGGTAAGGAACTACTGGCCTCGAGCAAAACTGCGGCACCTAGCATGATGGTGAGAGGGAGGGATCTAAGTCTTTTCTTAGGAGTCAATTCCCAGTTTCCTTCGTCTGCTTTTTCTAACTGACTTTTTAGTTGTTAAAAAACCTGTTAAGTATCGTACATGCTACTTAGTAATCGATCTCCGTCAAGAAAATTACTTGTTTGGGCATTCCCTTCACTAGGTTTAATAGAAAAAAAAACATTTCTTTGGTAACACAAAACAACGAAAGCCTCAGCGTGCACATCTGATGGACTTTCGGTAAACAGCAGGATCATGGTGGGACACGACAGGCAAGGGGGCCCCTGAGTTCTTGCACTCGCTGGAGTACCACGAGGCAGCTCTCCGGTCTGGGACAAGGAAGGACTCCTCACCCCATCAAAGGGAATTAGCGCTTACTGGTTTTCTACCGGAGGCTTCAAGATTGAGAACTTGCCTGGGGAAAAAGCGCTGTTGCTTAAAAAAATAAGTTTAAAAAACATGGACTTGACTTTATATTTTTCCTCTTTCTAAACACATGTTAATTTTTTTTTAATGTCTTGAGGGAGAAGAGGAGGAACTGAAACTGAGGGTCCTTACCACGTTGGTTAAATTTAGTTTTAAATCTCAGCTCTAGAAATCCCATCTCTCTCTACATATACACACCCCTCAGAGACCTAACCTTTCCCCAGGACAATCAACAGCCTCTGAGGATAGTAGCTTGGACCTGACTGATGGTCACAAGGTCTGGACCTCCGGCAGGCTAAAGATAAAATCTTGACCTCTGTCAAATTTTCAGCTCCTGAGCCCTAAGGTAGAACACCCCCCCCCGGTCACTTTCCCATGAGACTGGACACCAGAGAAGACCTCAGAGCTGTCATCAAGCCCTGGAGAAATGATTTATTACCCTTTCCTAGCCTCCAACCAATAAGCTCCCAGCATGACTCTGAACCCCCAAATCTCAGAATATTGGGATTTTGTCCTCTGTAATCTGTAACCTACATACCATCAAGGAGTCAGGTCTTTGGAGCGTTAGCTTTCTGCTCTCCTGGACGGTGCTGTTCATCAATAAAACAGCCCATCTTTCTCCATTGCAATTCTCAGTGCCTAGCGTTGGGGTCTGCTAGCGTGGGGTGGACAAACTCTTTCTGTTTACAACACAGATCATATTTTACCTTAAAAAGGTCCTTTCTGACAATTCTAGAGAATTACCCCTTGTCGAATGTACTTAAGCATTTGACTCTTACTTTATACTTAATCTAATAGTGCCTTATATTTTTATTCAATCACCCAAATGTCTTACTTTGTCACCTGGCTTATAAGCCCTTGGCATGCTGAGAACACGTTTTCTTTTATTTACATGCTTCTTGCCACAGAGTACTATGGCCACGTCTCTTTTTTAGGAACTGGGCAACTAGAAAAGGGGAACAACCGTCCCTTGCCCCCAGCATCACTCATGGTTGTGACAGAAACTGCAATGTCACTGATAACCACGACTGCGGAAGAGATCCCTTGGCTGCAGCACGCTCTGTCCAGCAGGTGTTACTCTCTGGGCTATGCGGGGGGAGGGGGAGTCAAGCTCTCTCCACAGGACAAAGCAGAGGAGTCTAAGGAGAGGCCAGGATCAGGAAGGTATGTGGCAGCACTGTAAAGACATGAGGCTTGCCTTTTGGAGCAGGATCCTTGACAGGCCCCGAAGGTATGGGGGTCAGGGTCCAGCCCAGAGCAGGAGCAGGTAGGAAGTGCTAAGCAGGAAATCAGGGCACAGGCAAAAAGGAAGGCCTGCTTCCCACAGGGAGCGGGGAGTACAAAACAAAAACAAAGACAACTACCTATTCATAAGGGCTGAGGACACTGAGCAGGCGCTTGGTTATCAAGGTGGCCAAGGACGCCCTCTGGCACCTAGACTCCAGCTGGTGACAGGAAGCACCTGTCACAACTCACTCAGGCAGGGGAGTGGCTCCTTCTAGAAGTTCTGACTAGTTCAGAAATGAGGCTGCCTTTTCCTGCTTCTCCTGGGCTATCTCTCACTTCACAAATATTTGATTGCTTTTTCTCTTTCTGTGTCCATTTTTCTTAATCTCAGAGAACCACACTCGGACACGCCACCTATGTACTATCCAGACCAGTGCCAGCTAGAGTTAATGGCTTTTCACATTTTATCACCCTTTCCGCCATACCTATCACACTTCTCATCATTTCTGAATGAAGAGATTACCTTGATGAAAGAAGATTATGTGTCCCTTGCCCCTCCTTTCTTCCTTGTCCTCAGTAAATAATGCCCTCGTGTTTCCTGGTCTCTTTCAGGCACACAAGTGTGGCGTTTCAGAGAGGAAGTGCAGAACGCCAAACCAGAAGGCCTGGGTGGAAGCCCAGTGCATCACTACTGAACTGAGAGTGACCCTGGGCAAGACAATCAACCGGAAACTCACTCTGCATGATAAAGGGAGTCTGGGGCAGGGCAGGGAAGCTAGTGATATCTACTTGGAAGTTTTATATAACTTAAAAAAAATATATATATATATATATATATATATATATATATATATATATATATCTCATTGTTTTCCTAGCATAGGATTTGACTCATGATAGGTTCTCAATATACAATTTGAATCTGAATTTCAAGCTATAGATTATTTATGTTTATTTTTTCTTGATTCTTTACCTGCACAATCACATCATTCTTATTTAAAGCCACACCCTTCCTAAGGGACATGATTTGGGATTACTGTTAACTATAATTTCTTCTAAAGCCTGTAATTTACCAGTGCAGTAGCTGTCAACCCTACTACACCTGGGAAGCGCCTGGACAAGAGGTAAAACATGATTGAGCCTGGGCCTCACCTGGACCAGTTGAGTCTTTACCTCTGGGGATACAAAATTTGCATCAAACAATAAATGAAAAGGTAAAGGAGAAAGTGGTGAAAATATTAACTAAAACCAAACTAAAATAAAAAAAACTTAAAAAGCATCACACATATTACAGAAGCCCACAAGGGGTCTAGAACCACTCACCTTTGTTGTTGTACACGTCTAAGTAATTCGGGGCGGAGAAAATCGTGATTAGAGAAGGGAACCCTGTTGTCTGGCTTTTCCTGTACATGCGATACCTAAAAGCAGGAAGCACAAGGTTAAGCAAGGCTCACCGGGGAAAACGGTGACATCCAATTATCAATTCAGAAATGCAAAACTAAAATTCAGCTTTAGCGTTCAGAGAGAATTTGATTACATAACATCAAACAAAATTTTCTCTGTAAAATCTTTTATACAATGACATTGATTCACTTCAGAGATGCCAAAAAATACTGACAACCATATGTAAAATGTCCAAACAGGCTTCTCCTAAGCCTAGACAGAGGTTGCTTTTTGCCCTCTACCTACCAGGTTTTTCACAAGCTTGCCAATAATATTTGACATAAGAAAACTAAATAAGCAAAGCAATTTAGAAATCTTTCCCACTAATAATCAGGCTGAATATTTCCCCTTTTTGCCTAGACTAAGTAATTTGCTTGTCAAATAAAGTTTGGTTAAATCTGTGGATTTTATGAATTGAAATTGTTTCTACTTTAGAGTTTATTTATTATCAATCTCTTGTGGGGTCTGCAGACCAAAGATTACTGTGCCAGCAGGGTGACATTCGGTCAATCAGTAATGAAACAGAACATCTGCAAGATCTCTGGAAACAGACCAAAAGTTCAGTTTCTTTTCTTCTACTACGACGACAATAAAACCCTAGTCCTCAAATGACCAGAAGACACAGGAGACTGGCTTTTGCCACCAAGGTTAAAATGCATTTCGTGACTTCTATGTTACAGATCTCAGGAATATCAGTTTAGAAACATTCCGCGATAGCGCATAACAAAAGTTTATCCTTCCTGATATTCTGTGTCAGTTATTTCTGGCGTGCCTAATTTAGTCGGGTTCTAGATGTGCCTCAAATAGTACCTTAAGATAGATAAATAGCCACCTTAAAGTGCATAATTTTACAAATATTTTGGATACTACTTTTCCCAGAAGAAAATATCCCCTTAAAAATCTTTCGAAATGTTCTCATGGACCTTGAGAAGATTAATTTGATGTGAATACTGAGAAGGAATTTACCTGCCAAAATCATGGGGAACTGAGGGCCCAAATTTTACAAATAATAAGATCCTACTGGTCATCTGCTGACGGGGACTTCTCACAGATACTGGGAAGACTCTCAGCACTCTTGGCTTCCTGCACTATGCGCCCTGCTTGTTTAGGACATCTGTGTCAGCAACTGCAAGGAAACCCTGGTTTTGTCTTTACCAAGGACTGAGGCTTCCCTATCCAATCCGAACTGCACAATTTTGATACCTCATTTACATAAAACAGACCTATTTGAGAGCCTGGATAAGTACTTTTGCTATAAAAGAAGGCCACCCCATTTTCTCAGTGGAACACAATTTAGGTTGCTGCCTGAATCTGTGTCTCCAGGGCTGTAGCTCCTTTTGCTCAAATAAATGCTTATTACTCTTCATTTCAGTCTAAAATTACTTTTGATTTGGGAGGAGGGGGTGGGTGGAGGTAGAAGAGGGTGTAAGAGGGATAAATGGTAATGGAAAAACACCATAAAAATAAAATAAAATTACTTTTGGTTTACATTTTAGAAATAGGTATTCTGCTTATGGGACTGAGTTTTTTTGGGATAAACTAGAATGTGAAAGATGGAAACACTCTCAATCCTAGTGCCTTGACTTCATAAACCATGGCTGGCTATGCCTACTTGACAACAAATAAAAACAGAGAAAATGGAAGACATAATCTCAATTGTTCCCAATGAATCAATCAACTGCTCATTTTAAAGTTGTTGATTTTAATTGATGCACTTAACATGTTTTCAAATAAGCAGATGATTTCAGGTTCATAGAGAGAGTAAGATAAATCTGCCTCAAATTCACAGCTGGGACAGTCAGCCAGAAAGGTATGGTGATACCACTGCCAGAGAGGTGGAAACAAATGGTGCAGGGTCTGAGTGGCTGGGTATGCCAAATGGGTTACCCCACACATGGCAACAGCAGCAGTGGGCACATAATATTAGTTTGTACCTGGAGCAGCATCACCCCAATAAATTCAATGAAAAGGGAGAAAAAGAAGAAAAAGAAAACAGCTAATTTTGAAAGGAACATAGGATCTCCTTGATTCAGGATCATTGCAGACATGGGCTAACTTCAGAAGGCAGGTCTCTGCATTCCCATTTCAGCACACGGTTATAAAATAACTGTTCCTCCATTTCAGAAAACTCAGAACACGAAGGGATGAGTTTAAGCATTTGAAGGAAAACAGTGCTTTTCAGTGGAGCCTACCTGGAAGGGTAATGGACTTCCAATCTTCAAACTGATTGTACCTATTTCTCCTTCATGCAGATTTAATGCACCATCAAAGTGAGTATCAAGTATTTCTTAGTTGTCTAAACCCTTAAAATTGGTCTACATTTTAACTTTTACCAGATATTAAAAACCCATCTTATGTATTTCTTAGTTATAATGTAAGGTTTTCCCCACTATTTAAATGTCTCTGTTTTGGTCCATTAAAACTCTACAGGGAGCAGGAATGATATTCTTTAAACAAAAGTATGACATGCAATATCTGTTAAATATTTACGTGTAATTCTCATTCACACTGCCAATCAAGGCTGGTAATTTACACACTTCTGGGATAGTGATAAGGGCAGCAATTGAAATACAAGGAAATGCCCTTATATTTAAGAAAGCCAGCTGAAAATTTTACCTGTTCAAGCTAAAAAGGGAAGAACTCAAAAGGGGACGTTACACACATCTGCAGTAACTCATTCCCCATGACCCTGACTATCTCTGTCACCAGAAGACAATTTTAAGACTGAATTCCTTCAGGGAAAGAGCCTAGCAAAGGGAACCTCCACAGCGGAAGCAGTGAGGGAGCCGTGACAAAGGGACAATGAGTGGTTTTCAAAAACCCACAAAACTTCTCACCCTGCATCCTGGGCTTCATGGGCTCGGAGTATAGATAACAAGTTATTGTGCTGTAAGAATTCACAAACAGCCGGGTAACTGCCAGAGACAAAAAGAAAAGAGAAGCATCTGTTATGAAATCATCAAAGGAAGCAAATTCACCTGTTACACCCAGACCTGTGTGATTTGATCCAGCATAATCACACATACATCATTCATGAAGCAAGCCTCTTGGCTCTCCAAAGGCAGGTTTTCCCCTGTGGCAGAAGAAAGCACCTACAGTTGTACTTTTTACATAATCAGGAAGGGCTAGAGCTCTATGAATTGGAAAAGATCGCAGGCTCTTATATAACAACATTAGAAAAGTGTCCACTTGTGGAGAAAAATCAATATTATAAAGTCCACCTTTAAACACAAAGTGAACAGAACCATAAATATAACATGAGGATGGAATTTAAAATGTAAACCTCAATTTTCTCAAGTACAGCACTGTTTTTTTAAGTATATTTTATTGATTATGCTATTACAGTTGTCCCATTTTTTTCTCCCCTTTATTCCTCTCTGCCCTGCACCCCTCCTCACACCAGCATTCCCTACCCCCTTAGTTCATGTCCATGGGTTGCACATATAACATTTTTGGCTTCACCATTTCCTACACTATTCTGAACCTCCCCATCTACTTTGTACCTACCATTTATGTTTGTTATTCCCTGTATCTTTTCCCCTATTCTCCCCCCTCCCCCTCCCCACTATAACCCTGTGTGATCCCTATTCTGTGATTCTGTTCCTGCTTTAGTTGTTAGTTTTTCTTCCAGATTCAGCTGTTGATAGTTGTGAGTTTGTTGTCATTTTACTGTTCCTATTTTTTATCTTCTTTTTCTTAGATAAGTCCCTTTAACATTTCATACAATAAGGGCTTGGAGATGATGAACTCCTTGAACTTGACCTTATCTTGGAAGCCCTTTACCTGCCCTTCCATTCTAAATGATAGCTTTGCTGGATAGAGTCATCTTGGATGTAGGTCCTTGCCTTTCATGACTTTGAATACTTCTTTCTAGCCCTTTGTTGCCTGTAAGGTTTCTTTTGAGAAATCAGCTGATGGTCTTATGGGAACTCCTTTATCTCCTTTTCTCTTGCTGCTTTTAAGATTCTCTCCTTATCTTTCATCTTGGGTAATGTAATTATGCTGTGCTTTGGTGTGTGCTTCCTTGGATCCAACTTCTTTGGGACTCTCTGAGCTTCCTGGAAGTCTCTTTCCTCTGGCAAATTGGGGAACTTCTTCATTATTTGTTCAAATAAGTTTCCAATTTCTTGCTCTTCCTGTTCTCCTTCTGGCACCCCTATGATTTGGATGTTGAAACATTTAAAAGTTGTACTGGAGGTTCCTAAGCCTCTCCTCACTTTTTCTGAGTTTTTACTTCTTCATTCTGTTCTGCTTGAATGTTTATTTCTTCTTTCTGGTCCAAATTGTTCATTTGAGTCCCAGTTTCCTTCTCATCACTGTTGGCTTCCTGTACATTTTCCTTTATTTCTCTTTCCATAGCATTCACTTTTTCCTCTATTTTGCAACCACACTCAACCAATTCTGTGAGCATCCTGATCACCAGTGTTTTGAACTCTGCATCTGATAGGTTGGCTATCTCTTCATTGCTTAGTTGTATTTTTTCCAGAGCTTTGATCTGTTCTTTCATTTGGGCCATATTTTTTTTTGTCTCGGCGCAGCGGAGTAGGAACTGGTGGAGCCTTAGGTATTCACCAGGGTAGGGCAACCCACGTCACTGCCTTGTGACACTGTATGTGGGGGAGGGGTCTGAGAGGGAACAATGCTGCAGTGCTGCTTGTTCTGCTCTCTGCCGGTTTTCAATCACTTCCCCCACTACCCACAAGCAAACTGGGCCCTTCTGGTGCTGCTTCCCGGTGGGTGGGTTTGTGTACGTTCTAGGACCCTGTGGGTCTTTCCAATGAACTCTCCTGTGAGGCTGGGAGTTCCTCCTGCTGCAACCCCCACAGATTTTTTCAGTCAGAGGTTTTGAGGCTTTCTTTTCCTGCTGGAACCCTGGGATGTGCGGTTTGTCTTGCTCCCCAGTTGTTCCTCCCGGTTTATCCGCACGCAAATGTGGGACTGTCTGGTCCTCCAGCCACGCCCATGCCCACCCCACTCCTTCAGCCGCCACCTTGCCTCGTGTCCTCTCCACCATGGCTGCTGGTCTCCACCCATACTATCAGTCTGGATGAATGTTTCTTCTTTAACTCCTTGGTTGTCAGACTTCCAGACAGTTCGATTTTCTGGCAGTTCTGGTTATTCTTTGTTTTTAAATTTGTTGTTGTCCTTCTTTTGGTTGTGCGAGGAGGCACAGTGTGTCTACCTATGCCTCCATCTTGACCCTCAAGTACAACACTACTAGTGTTTGGATAGGTGTGCAACCCTGAGTGCTACACAGAGAGGACTAAGTTAGGAAGTGGGAGAGAGTATAAGTCTTCTAAGAAATCAAGTTATCAACTTATGCAAAGTTACATTAATTGACTGTTGACTGCATTAATCAAAATCTAAATAGAAGTATGGAATTCACACGGTTTTAAAATGCGTACCTTACATATGATCAACAGAACTTTATCTTTAATCTTATTCTTTATCTTGATAAAAATAAAAAATAACAAAAATGTCAAAATTCAGTTAAGATAATATCTGTTAGGAAAGTCTTAAAACTAAAGATGAGAGCTTCATTTAAAATAAAATTCAAGTTACAAACTAAACTTGAGAAACCCTCTGCAATCACTTTGTGCTCTAAGAATTTTTAATGAGCTAAACATATGCTATAAAGTGATTAAATTTTAGCTATTTCAAATCAAGGGACAGCAAATCCATGCTTGTTTTAATATCAACAAACTGCAGATATCCACAAACCTGAACTACACACACTAGAGAAGCCAATTCAGCAATTATAAAAATAGCTCTTTGGGAAAATATTTAACATATGTCACTCATGTAATTTATTACAAGAGAGAAGTTGAAAATAGTTTCTATGCAACAGATTTTGAGAGAATTAGCTGAGCAACAGGAAAGAAAATGCCATTTAGATGGCATACCACTGTAGAAATACTGATTATAAAAAGGTTCAGTCCTCTGGCAAAAGTGGGATCTGAAGTGAAAAAGTCTTGCATGTGTACACGGATGTGTGTTTTAAAAACTCATTCTCAGTGTTCCTTCCCTAGCTCTTCATGCTGTTCACTTACAGTTTTTGTGTTCTCCTAATACTTCTTTTAAAAGATAGTTTATTGCCCTGTTGTTATAATAAGACAGCAGCTGTTTGTCTAGGTTTGTTACTTTTTTGCCCGTGGGAAAATGGCTTGGTGCTCTTTATTGTATTTTATTTTTTCCTTTGGAAGAACTTATACTAGTCTTATGAAAGTACAATTTTAATATATTTTCTTCATGCTACATTTGATACCTTTATGCATTTAAGTTTTCTTCCATGGAAATATATACCTGATTTCTAATGGAAATCTGAAGAAAATAAAGTTAACCTAGCAGCATTCTGCTATGTTAATAGCATTAAGCGAGGAACACTGGCATTCTTTCTTGGAGAAAAAACATTTTGAAGAAAATCTTTAGAAATTTAAAAGCACATGCAAGCAAATACTCAAACTTTCTAAGAATTACAAAAAGTTTTCAAAATAAATTATAGGAAATACTTGACTACCAATTAGATTCCTATTATTGGTAAGCTACCTGTCTAGGATACATTAAAATTTTAAATAATATTAGGGGAAAAAAGCTTTATAATATTTTTATGTTTTTTTAATGGAAATGATGAAAACCAAAAAGTGTTCAAACTGAAAAGCATTAAAAAAGACATATGTAGAATGGTAGAAAAAGCAGAGTTCACAACACCTTACCACCACAGACAGAGATGTAAATAATTTATTCACCAGTAATTTATCAAAGGTTCATTGGAGAATCTGTTCTGTTTGTTAGAAGATTGTATTACGCACAGGAATGGGTGGTATGATATGTGTAAGGTGTGGTTTGTCTTGATGGTATTTATAATCTAGATAGAAAAGTAAAACATTTTTTTTTAAATTAAAAAACCTACGTAAGAATAAAATACATTTAAGATAAAATACTACACGTTTTGAGAAACAATAAAGCAAGAAAAAAAAAAGCACATGGGTCTGAGGAAATCTTTTTGAAAAATATCTATCTCACGGCAGATTTCTTTTCTCTCTTCTTTGCATTAATAAGGTGAAACTTACATGTCCTGTGCTCACCAAGGAGAAAGGGCTCCTCTTCCTCCAGACTGCTCAGCCCAAGTCTGAGCCCATGGGCTTCTGGGCAGAGAGCTGGCTGGATCAGAGCCCCACTCACCTCCCCCCACCATGGGCACCCTTGTCAGGTGCAATCTGTCTGTATGCAGTGACCCTGCAATGATTTGGTTTAACCCAGTGGCCTAACCATGTCTTAAACAAGATCAGCTGCAAGCAGTGGTGAAGATCAGTGATGCTTTCAGCTCTGTGATATTCGTTTACAGCATCGCTGCTGTGTTTGGGGGACAAGTTACCTTTTCTGAAAATGTTGTTTGTTATTGGATCATAATTATTCCTTAAGCACTAGAGAATGCATCTTGTCTGAGTAGAAAGGGAGGTGAAAATATCCATGGAATAGTGGGGATACTTAGATCTGGGTTCTTATTTCTATTTCCTGTGTAAACTTTGGAAAATTGTTTAATTTCTTTGACCTCATAAAAATAAATCGCCTCATTTGTAAAACTGCAGACAGTATCATTTATTTCACAGACTTGAGATAAAGACTAAATGAGTTAGCAATATATGCAAATTTTCTAGTCCAGTGCCTGACTCTTAACAGTAGACATGTCACAACTCCTAATTTTCCCCCCACCGCCATGGCATGAAAGGAAGGATGCAGCCTAGAATGGTGAGTCAGCAACCCCAGATTCTAAGGGTAGATGTTACACTTGTTAGCTGTGGCTTATGTTAGATCTTAAGGAAATCACGTATGGGGATTACTAGATAGGAAGTGGTTAGAATGTGAACAAGAGAGGGAGAGGGACAGGAAGTGGGCTGAGCACGAACAAAGATGAAGGTAGAAAGACAAAACTGTGAGACATGGTAGAAAAAGGGCTTGGCACTAGAGGAAATAGCTATCATTAGATGCAGTCTGTTTATTCTCTTATTTTTGTTTCTTGTGATATTAAATTATCATTTTTTTTTTAATTTTTTAAAATTTACTGAGGTGACATGGTTATTAAAACTATAAGTTTCAGGTATACAATTCTACAATATGTCATCTCTATATTGTGTTGTGTGTTCACCACTCCAAGTCAAGTCTCCTTCGATCACCAATCAACTCCCCATTGCCCTCTTCTACTGCAATATTAAATTATATTTTAGACTTTGATTTCAATCTCCCAGAGTTCAAGGTCTTTAACCAAGCTATAGCCAGCAGGCATTACTAAAATGCTTTCTTATGCTTTTATGTCCTTACATACTTTTTGGGGTATTTTTTTTCCTTCTGTAACAGTCTATTCTTCTGACAAGCCTTAGCTAAATTATCACTTGTGAACCATTCCCTTTAAACCTACCCTACCCCAAAGCGTACACAATTGCTTATCCACCATGTTTCCATAATATATGAATGTAACATATCACCTGTCATGTTGTAGTGTAAATTATGGGTACACATCTGCTCTCCAGCAACAGTGAATGCCTTAAGAGATGAACAGTTTTGTCTTCATACCCTACATGCTTAATAGCCATCCGTCAGCAAATTGGAGCTCACAGTTAATTTCTGGAGTAGCCCTAACAGGGGCAGTTAAGCAGGTGAGAGAAGCAAAAGGTTTTTTTCCTCCATCGGCTTCTGCAAAGCAGAGGCAGGCAGCCTAGTCAAGGGGCGGGGAGGAAGCCTCCGCCCTCCCCTGTCACAGCCCAGTGCTACAGAGGACTTGACCTAACTGGCCACCCTCCTCTTCTTCCTGGGGCCTGGCGATGTATGCTCAGCCCTGGAGTGTCCTGGTGCTGCCCAGATACTGTTAGGCCTCTCTTTTCCTAGAACTTGCTGTGTTCTTTTCTTTGCTACCTATGGTTCTCCAACTAATTTCCTTTAACCCACTAGGGATCAAGCCTTGAAGGGCTCCAGCTCTTTCTGCCAGAACTTCACCAGAGCTCGCATCCTCACTTGCACCTGGCTGCCGGCTGCCTCGAGAGTGGGGAGTAATTTGCACTTCAGGCGAACTTTTTACTGGACAGTAACATCTGCACGGAAAACTGCACAAATCGGAAGATTACCAATTGGTGACCTTCCCCTAAGTGAACACTGCTGCAACCAGCACTCAGATCAAGACTCAGGAGGCTTCCTGAACCTCAGCCACTCCTCCTATCTCCTCTGAGTCACTGCCACCTCCTCGCCAAGGGGAACCGCCATCCTGGCTTTTCACATTATAGATTAGCTTCTCTGACCTTGAACTCTTATTTCAGTTCCATGGGGTCGGCCAATATGCACTCTTTAGTATCTGGCTTTGTCCACTCATCATTACACACGTGACATTCATCCATGGCATGTGCAGTTTCGTTCAACCCACTCTCATTTGCTGTATTTAATTATTTAAATATACTACAACTGATTGTTCCTTTTATTAAATGGGCATTTGGGTTGTTTCCATTTTCTGGGCTATTACAAATACTGCTGCTCTGAACAATCTGCTGTTTTGGTACACATATGTACACATTTCCAGCGGATACTGAAATAGGAATAGAACAGGTTAGTTGTATGAATGTCCAATTTCAGTGTATATTGAGGCTGCTAACTGCACTTTAGGATAAAGTGAGATCTTTCTAGAATTCCTAGTACTATCTCCCCTCAAATTTTCATGAACATCAGTTTTCTGATTGTAAGAGCCTAATCTTCCCCAGCATCTCTGGCTGGATATGCTTTACTCATCCTTTAAAATTTGAGTTTAACAACGCTTCCAGCTCAAGCCGTCCTTTACACTCTGATCCACCCGTTTGGGTTAGGGCCCCCAGCTCTGTGTGTGCATGTGCATGTGTGTGTGCGTGTGTGTGGTGACCTCCACATTTATCATAGTGGTAACCCACCTTGCATTTTACTTATCAATTTCTGCTTATCAAGTTCTGACACTAAACTGTTATTTCCTTGGAAGGCAGGGACTCTCAGCATTTATAAAACCTCACAGAAGGCATATATATAGCATGTGCTCAGGTAATGTTAAAAAACTGAATGAGTGAAGGAATTCTTTTCAAAAGGATATCTATGGATGGAAGGGAATGAATTGAAGGGGGTGGTATTGTACAATCAGGTGTGATTTCAACAGACTAGAACGAAGGTTTTGAATTTGGAGTGGGAGGGACGGAAGGCAGAATGGTCAAGATTTATCAAAAAAGTTCAGTAAGATGTGATGACTGGTAGTGATTTCAATGCAAGAAGAAAAAGATATTTGCTAGTCTACATGGCTGGAAGAATGAACCGTTAATAAAAACAAACAAACAGAAGGATTCTAGTGCAGATCAAGCGAGTGGGGAAGTAAATAATAAGCTTTTTCAGGCAAGATGAGTTTAGGTTAATGTGACAATGGAGCATCTTAGATAAAAACACTCCAGCAGACAACTAGAAAGAATTCAAGCTCAGGAAAGATAGATGAAGGGGCTAAATATAGATCTTGTAATTAAACCATGGAGGTTCTACTTCACAGTGAACCTAAGGGAATAGTTGAGGTTCCTGGGACAATGTGAAGAAAACAATGTCAAAAGCTGGAGGAAGACAAAGAAAGAGGCAGCAGAAGAGGCAAGGATCTGCCTGGTAAGTTAGAAGAGAGCCAGGATTTGTGAAGAAGGAGGAACCGAGGATTTCAGGGTGGAAGGGGTTAAAATAAGAGTGTTAAAGGCTGCTGATTTGTGATCTACAGACCAGTAGTTATTTGAGTGAGCTGTAATTTGCAACATCAAAAACACTTTTAAAATGACTGTTTAGCTGTTCTTCAAATCTCAGAGCTTCAGATGTCTAATTTAGCTCACTCCTTTTGAAGCAAGCTCACATGACTCATCTGAGACAGACACACAAACTGACAACCCCAGCACCTAATCCAGCCGACAGTTCTGCTTGGACTACATAAAAATGAAGATGGTACCTCCAGTTTGTCACCATCCTCATTCATCTTTACGATCTAACAACAGTTGGCCTGCTTCAAGAATCTAAACTACTTGCCTCAGAACGTTAGACATTTGAATACGTAAACTCTGGTCTAAGGTTATAAAGATAACAGCAGCACTTGGGCAAAAATCATGTTCTTATGGATTCTTTCCTCTCTCTCACATTGCCTATTTTCTATAACTCATGAACAGCATTAATAAATTCTACTGACACATTTTTCTGAATAACTTCATTTTATTTAAATCATGGCCTAGGCAATGTATGAGATGACGATTAGGTTGGCATGGCAAATTAAATATGCAAATGTAATATAAATATGTAAAATATAACCCAGAGTTGTGGATCAAAATCAGGGCCAATAACTCAACAGGGGATTGTCACCAACTTTCCTAGTTTTCTTTGTTCCCCTGTGCTCCTCTAGGTCGGCTTTATAAACTGAGGCTACAAAAGATGCCTTCATACCTTCATGATGGCACCCAAATCAAAAGGATTGACAAGCACTAGAATAAAAGTCATTTTTCTCCTCCTTAGAGAAAACATAATCGAGACTGCCTTGCCATTAGTCAGTCTATAGGCCCTGAATTTAGATATCCAACATTTGTCTTGGCTAAAGATCTTATTAACAACCTCTAATGAGAGAAGTTGAATAATCATTTTGGTGAGAACAAAAGTGAGAACACTTGCATAATCCTCTATCTAGCTGATGGCCTTTATCTCTGATGCAAACACATCTGTGTCTGTAGTCAGAAAACAAAAATACCGTAAGTTTATTTAAGTGCAGTAGACGACTTTATCTAGAGTATGATTTATTTGAAAAGCTGCCTCAGAAAGCTAATAGAAGAGGTTAGGCTGTGGATTAAAGAAAGATTAAGGCAATATGGCTTAATATCCAAATCAAGAGGCTTTGGATTTTGTTTGATATTGTATTATTGAAGCACAATTCAGTGGTATCAAATAGGTAATTTAAATACTTATGGTACACTTAGGGGTTCAGCACAAGATTTAAGAAACTGAACACTTGGCTTTGGTGTATTTCAACAATACTTGACTTTTCACTACAATATTTGAACATCTTTAATAAAAGAGTACTCCCAAATTAATTAATTACTGAAAAGAAACCTTCGGCTCCTCACAAATACTATATACCATGCTTCATTTCAGTCAAAACAGACTCATTAGACTTGATGTCCAAATGTCCAAAACAAAGAAACTTCATCTTCTTTGTTTTGGAAACGTTTTGATACCTAAGGTTAGAACGAACCTTTTTATTAATATTTCAATCCAAAACTATTCTTTGATTGATGCTTTACAGTGTACATAACTTTCTGTTCACAAACTTCAATTTCCCAATCACATCAACAGATAAAAAGAAAATTACTTTTCCCCCTAAGGAAAACCTAATGTCTGAAACAAAATGTTCTGCCATTGCATGAAGTCTGACCAACGCTGGGCAGAAGGGTGGTGTCCGCTCACTCCAGAGACAGAGGGTATGTGGCTCAACACGCAGGGCAGGATTCTTCCAGCTGGCAGGGCTGGGATTGGGCACCAACTTCAGTGGACATCAATTTTGGTTTTTAAGGGTTTTTTTTTAAAGACTATGTATTCTAGAATTTAAAATTCTCCACGACCTCTTTCCCCCTTTCACATAAATTGTAAGTCTGATAAAAAGGGAACCCAGTGAAACCGAGGGTACAAATGCAGGAGCATAAAACTGACACGAGATGTCAGGGAGCTCATGAGGACAGACAGACAGCCAACAGTGCTGGTGGTTTATGCTCTGAGACGTCACGGAGTGGGCACATGCTCATACACTGGCAAACATAAAGACATAACAATTACTATAAAACTTTTTCAATGTGGCTTTTTAATGTGCTAACAATAATTTACTTATCGTGCCTATATATTAAGTTGCTGCTAATTTTGATTTATCCAAGAACTCTGATAAAGTTAAGAAAATGTAAGAATAACTTGAATATAATTTAATTAGCAATTAAAATTATTTTTCTTATTTAAGTTATAAGAACTGGTAAAATATTTTTAAAGTTATCATATAATTAAAAGAAAAAAATCAAGGCTGATGTTGAATTTTCTCCTATAGTTCTTGAAACAAAACCAGTTTGGTACTAAATCCTATGTACTATCTTCTTTAACTACTTTGCCTTTTTGATACTACATGGCTCTTTTTTTTTTGTATTATCACGTGAGGACATTTTTTTCATTGCTTTTACAGGGAGAAGAAAGGGGAGAGAAAAAGAGAGAAACACTGATGTGAGAAACCGATTGGTTGCTTTCTATGTGCCACAACCGGGGATCAAACAGGCAACTCGGGTGTGCACCCTGACCACAAATTAAACCTGGACCCTTTGGTCTATGGAATGATGCTCCAACTGGGTCACCCCAGCCAGGGACTGAACACCTCTTTTACGCCTTTTCTATTCACAGATATCTATATGTCCATATAGATATATTTCTTATCTATTTATTTATATTTTCATTTTACAAGTGCTAAGAACTCATTTGAACGAGGCTTTCAAAGTGAACTTTTCATTTATACTTGTTTTCTAGAGAAGTTACACAAACATCACAAATAAATCAAAGACATGGACTGATAAATTACAAAACTAATGAACCAAATGTGCTCCAGAAGGCGGACGCTCCATCCTCACCTGTAGAAGTACGAACATCCCCTGACTGTGTTGTGAGTGAAGTGTTCCTGAGTCTTCTCATTGCCAAAGTCTTCCAGGGGGTCTGACCACAGGATGTCGCACATAGGTCCATAAGCAGGTGGTTCTTTGAATCGGTCTAACTAAGAAAAATAGAAGACAGAGAGCAAAATACTAATCTTTGGAAACTTGGAATTCCGAAAATAGAAGAAACCAGAATTTCGCCATATCCGACTTCCTCTAGCCAGCCACAGAGCAGCGTGAACTCTGGACCACCCTCTCTGTCTCTCTTCCTATTGGCTGCCCTTCCTCCGTGGTCCTTCCCCCTTCTCCTACTCTGCATCTCCTCAGTGTGCCTGCCTTCTCCCTCCTGGTGAGCTCATTTATTATCAGCCTTCATCCTTTATCTCCCTCCTGCCTCTTTAATTCCTAACTCTTTACTCCTCCCCGCCCCCTTCTTCTATTCTCCCTTTTATTTCTTTTTCTCCCCTAAGTTATTTTATTTATCCAAGTGTTTTTGTCATTCACGGTTCACAGGGCTCTCTCTGTGTTTCATTTCTTGGGGAGGAGACATTTCTTTTACTGCTTTCATGAAGCTGTGATTTAGAAATGTGGATAAGAACAAGTCACAGTGCTTATGTTTAACAATACGATTCTGAGAACAGGCAGCTTTCATCTTAAGGGTGGCGGCACTGGTGCCAGGACACTTCGGAGAGTCACTCCTGAGGGGCTAGCTCGGGGTTGAGTTACAGTACAAGCCTACTCTAGTTTATCTTACTGGTTACAAAACAAGAATAATGATAAGCAGAGTAAAATAAACCCAAATTTAGCTCGTTATTCTTCAGCCCACAGTTCTAAGCTTCGAGCCCTCAGATAAAATCCATTTTGCAGCTACAGATGTTTAGCAAATTCACATTTCAATTTTAAATGGTGCATTTAGAAGGTATAAGCAATACAACTGCAAATGACATTTCACTAACAATTTTATTACCCTGCTGCTTTCCTTTATTTTATCCCAACTTAAATCGCTGTTAAAGGATCTTTAGTACAGTTAGCAGATATTATAGTCTCTTGAAGACAAATGCATAAAACACCTATTAAAACCCCAAATTGATATTCTATATAGTCAATACTTCAACATTTTAAAAAAACGATAGGAATTGGTAGACAGGTGAATATATAAGACTAACAGCCAACCAAATTATCTTTTTTTCCTATAAAAGGTAATATAAATTATGGTTTTGCTACATTCCATTTTTAAAACTAACATCTAAAAGAATAAAGCAATATTTCACATTTTAAACACCCGAAGAAAAACTTCAAGATGAGACCCTTTATATTTTAACCATTATGTTTTCCATAAAATATGCATGGCAAACTTAGACTTGTTTAAGAGATTTGAATAATTTATGCCTTTGGAACAATTCATCCTAGAAAAATAATACTTGTGCATAAAAATACTGAATTTCTTCCTGAGGAATAAGAACTTATTAGAGGTAGAGCAGCAGCGGTAGAGAGCAGGGCAGGCATTCTGATTAATGGGACTCCCAAGCTGGGGGTTTGGTAAGGCAACCAGAATATAGAATTTCTTATGAAAAGTTAAAAAGTGCTTTCTAAAATTAATACTGTCTACAGTAAGAATAAACAACTAAAAAATTCATTAAATAAAGTGTGGTGGAAACTCTTGTTGACAACATGGCAAAATGAAAACCTCAAAATCATTTTACGGCCAAGTCTAGAGTTTAATGACATATACGGAAATTGAACATAATATCTGAAACACGCCAGTCCTGGGGACAGTGGGTAATATATTAAAAGTCTACACAGTCTATGAGAAGAAGTTTAGTTATTTATTTCAAGAGGTCACCAAATCGTAGAAGAATAAATCTGTTATATTTGTGCAGAAGTGAACCGGTCTGTACTTGAACTCCACGACCACACTGCAGTGCCCTGTCTCCACAGCATGTTAACACAGTGCAAGCATCCATGCTTGGTGTGCTGCAGACACCGAGGGCAGAGGCATGTCTGACAAAAAGGACACCAACACACGAGGCAGAAAACAAAGGTTCACTTAATGTCCTTTTGTTTGATTTTAGAAATAAAAATCACGTATTTTCTTTCTGATATAAAAGTAAATACAGTACTATTTTCACACTTGAAGACTTGGACCTTAATGAAAGAATATTAATGTAAAATCTGAATGTTTTATTTCCCTAAAATAGTTTTTCTTTTAAACCAATGAACTTTTAAAAGAATTCTGAGCATAATGAAAGAAAAGATCGTCTCTTCCACTACATAAAACTATCCCATGTTATTATATTTTCTCATATGAAACACACTTCCACACTCCATCTAACTCATCTTTTTGTTGGCTAAGACAATAGGAACAGCCAGTGTTAAATGAAGTTTAAAATGCCTCTTTAAATAAAACTGACTCTTTTTATCTAGACATGCAGTACAGCCAATAGAATATTCTCATTGCCTTTGTTAAAGTTTTAAGCCATAACAAATAGATTTTAAAAAATAGTATCAACACATTTTAAAGGTCAAGTTGTGATTTTTCCCCAAGAGCAAAGCATATTTTCTAATTAAAATATACCATATTTTGTTGGAAGCAAATCAGAGAGCAATAAAAAGGCATATTTTTTTTAGCAATCAAATGTTTTACATTTCTAAGGACACATGTCAAATGGTAAGATAAGGCTTTAGAGATGAAAACGCTTCCAAGTATAAATGTATCTTTCCTCCTAGAAAAAAAGTGAATACAGAAAAGAGATTCATGACCACTTAAATCACTTTAGTTCAAAAGGACCAAGTGAGTGATAAAGGCAGGGAAATCAATGTCTTCTCTTTCTGACTGAAGCACACGGAATGAACACACTTGGAAAATGACAGAACTTACTTTTCTGATGTCATCTAAAGTGTTAATCTCCGGAGACAGACCACCGTGCACACACAGAAACTGCTGGTTCATCAGGGCGGCCAGGGGCAGGCAGTCAAAGGCGTCCATACAGGCGTCATAGACACGTTCTGAGTACTTTATTTTACCTTTTAAAACACGGTTTTAAAAAATATTTACTCTCATGACTTCATGGTTAGAATCATTTCATGGAACGGTTTTTTTTAAATATCTGCATGCCAGAATCATATTAGCAAGTAACTATACACTGCAAAGTTCCAAAACATGATTAAATAAGACTTTTTCAAGAGTTATATGCTAACATTTCAATTTACTGCTTTTAAAAATTTTTGTTGTTTATGCAGATCTTCCAGTTTTTAGTAACTTGTTATAGAGCAGAAGAGAGAACTTTTGTTTATTCCCTTGTTATTTATCTGCAGATGTATCTCAAAAAAATATACGCAAACAAGTAGGAGACCAACAGAAAGATGGACATGAACTGGCTGATTTTCCTACGTGATCTTACAGAAACCAAAGGGCAAGAAATTCTGTAAAGCTGTTTCTACATCACTGCGCGCTGCGTTTCTCTTACTGACTTACATCTAACGTTTGGAAAGAAGTCACTAGGCTCCACTGAGAATAGGGCTAAATGATACAGACGATTTTCAGTCTCACTGGACAATGGGAAAAATCGAGAGGAGAACTTCATAAAGTGAATATGAAGTACTCGTCACTCCTAGTATTTATATCTAAAGAAAGAAGTCACCTTTAATTCTGTAAAACCCACTAGAAGCTAGTAAGTGTGCTGTATCCAAAAGCAAAGGCACAAGGTTGAATCTGCCCTCCATTTGCTTTTTTTGAGTGAGTGGAGATTAAAGGGGAGGATTATTACCCCAAATAGGAGCATTCTGGCTATTTCTTTTTAATACATTTATTGATTTTAGAGAGAAGACGGGGCAGAGAGAGAGAGAGAGAGAGGCAGATGGACATTGATTTGAGACAGAAACAATTAGTTGCCTCCCATGAGTCCCTACCGGGGACTGAACCTGCAACCTAGGTAGGTATGTGCCCTGACCAGGAATTGAACCCTCAACTTTTTGGTGTACGGGACAATGCTCCAGCCCACTGAGCCACACACAGGTACATTCTAGCTATTTTTAAAAGATAATTTAATCACTGTTTCTTAGGATAAATGACATCAAATATTAACTCAAAGTTTTAGATAACTTTATAGAGAATTTATAATTTAAAAAGAAATTCTAAATTCTCTTAACTACCCATGCTTAGACACAATGACACAAATAGTGTGTTTTTTAAAAAGATTTTTCACTTTGAAGCAATCAATCATATTGTAATGTGGTCTTAACATGGATTAAAATGATTATTTAGCACTTGTTAAAGGAAGAACTGAAATATACTTACATTCTTGTTTAAATGTGAAATACTCTGTTAGATGTCTACATTCATGATTTCCACGGAGTAAAAACAGTGTTTTGGGGTAAAGAATTTTCAAGGCCCACAGATACAGCACACACTAAGAAAAAAATAAGAATATAAAAATAAATATTGTATCATTACACTTAAGCATCCCATTGCCGACATATCAGGAAGACATCAATCAAAAGTGCTACTGTGACCAAAAGTCCCCAAAGGCCAGATTTATTAAGGAAAAACACTGAAAACCAGCAGAAAAAATTACTTTGGTAAAAAGTCAAGGTTTATGCACACATGAAATACACACAGGAACTGGGGACCTATGTACCACAAGAAAACATGGACTACAAACAGTCTACTGGAAGAAGCCTGAAGGGAAATACACTAGAAAATGAAAATACACTGATGTAAAAGTGTGACAAGCAATGTGATTAGCAATCAATCAATAAAATAAAGACATCTTTCTATAAAGCTAATTATGATTTTTTAAAATCAGGAATGAACGAACAAATTGGAAAGGAAAAGCAAGACAAAATTTGGACACAAATACTGACAAGCTCAGGCTCACTGATAGTGTACTCCTCACTTCCATTATCATGTTTTTATTCCCATGTCATACCATGTTCCATCACCGTGTTTTATTACCGTGTCATACCATGTCCCGTTACCGTGTTTTTATTCCCATGTCATACCATGTTCCATTACCGTGTTTTTATTCCCGTGTCATACCATGTTCCATTACCGTGTTTTTATGTCAGTGCTATTGGTATATAAAGCCGTAAGTTTTTCGTTTGTTTGTTTTATATGTAAGTATAATTAAACTGAAGGCCAAGGACTCTCACTATAAATGCTGCTAATAGCTAGGGAAAATATTTCGTACATGTACCTTAAAATGCTCAAATTTAGTTACTTGGGTATTTCAGTTTGTGTCAAAATAACAGCCAACTATGAATTAGCCAGTCCATAGTACAGCTAGGTGACACTGTCTACCTGAAATGTGCATTAAAATAACTGGATTCTCAAATATTAACATCAATTTTATTATCCTTGACTGACTTTCATTAAGAACCCACAGGGAACAGAAAACCACTCTTTGAAAATAAGTATGCTTTCTTTTATCCTCATTAAGTTTATGTTCTAAAAATGAAGCCAAGAAGATAAAGAACCACAAAAATATTAAGGCAAGTCTGACCGTGGTCACTATAATCTGAAACCAAAAACCATGTAATATTTATATTTTAATAATGAGCTTTCCAAATATAATAAGTTTGCTGAATAATGTCCAGAGGAAAAAACTACTGCCTGATCATTTGCTGTGCTACCTATGAAGAGTAATCATGTCTGACAATTTATTGAGTGGAAACTATTATGTTTGAACATAGATCCTAAGTTTTGGAGAAAATACTATCGGAAAGAGCATGTATTATTGTGCTTTTGAAAAGATATAATATCTTCAAGCAAGATATTGTCTCCAACTATGTAATTGTGATTAAAGTAAACAAAAATTAGGGGCTGACATCAAATTACATATATGTGTGTGTGTGTGTGTGTATAACTTTAATTTTCCAATTACCCTTTTCTGACTATAGTTGTTAGTTAAAGTTCATGTGAGAAGCTGACCGAGTGGCTTATTCCAGTGATACTTGAAGCATCTCGATCTGCTGATATGTGTGACAGTCCTGTTATCTCAGGGGGTGGTCAGGATGCTCTGTGAGTCTCCGATTACCATGTATCAGGTTTTATAGGGACAGTTAACGTGTTTTCAAAAAAGAGTTTGTGTTACTCAAACTTGTCTCACATTTCAGAGAAGATATTTATAAACCATTATGAATATTAACAAGAACTATTTCCAATTTAAAGTTTATAAGGTTGTACTTTATATACTTATACATATGAATATATACAAATATATATACACATTTCCAAATTGGTTTTAACTTCTGATGTCTAATTTCAAGCAGAAATGATCATGTTTAAGTCTTTAAAAATTATACTGAATATTTACTTGTTGAAATTGCTATTTCTACGTTGAGGGAAAGAATACATGTTTCTGCTATACTGTAGTTACCTTTTAGAAAGCTCTACCTTTTTTTATTGTTGTTCAGCTGCACTCGTCCCCATTTTCCCCCATTGCTCTCCCCTGCCCTACCCACCCACCTCCCACAGTCACCCCTCCCGCTGCTGTCTTTGTCCATGGTCCTGTATACACGTTCCCTAATTTTACCTTTTGTTTTTACTAAAGTATAACTTATATGCAGTGAAGTCTACATATTTTCAATGTATAATGAAATGTTTATATATGTATACTCCCATGCGACTACCACCCAGATCCACTTACGTTTCAACACACAGAAGAAGCCTCTCTTGTACTCCCCCTCATCAATTCTTTTGGAAATGTAATCACAATACTGAACTATATAGATTAGTTTTGCCAGTAACAATTTATTTCAAAGCAAAGCTATCATCTCTCCAACTAAAATCTAAAATGTAATTTTTAATCCTATTCAAACACTACCAGAGGAATCACATTCCAGGACCCATATTTTCTTTTTCACCACCTGTCACAGATCCTGTTTTGATATTCACACGTGGCCTTACCCACTCTAGTCCTCATTACTGGGCCTTTTCCACAACTGAAACCTCAATGAGTGGTGGAGAAATAGTCTGTGATATTCT
>VMDR010007693.1:0-39420 GCA_007922815.1 Macrotus californicus
AAAATAAAATTAAAAAAAAAAAAGGCACCCCCCCCCAACCCCCAAAAAAGAAAGAGCAGATAATGTTCGATTTCTTAACCTGGGTAAGTACATGGGTGCTCATTTTATTATTATTTTTTATGTATACCTATTTGTTACATATTGTTATAATACATGCAAAGAGTATTATAATACTGTATATGTGTTACATTATACAATAAAAAATTAGGAATTATGTTCTGGTTATGGAAATACTTTAAAGATATGTCATTGAGTGATAAAAACATAAACAAAAATTATGAAAAGACAAATCACAGACAGGAAAAAAATCTTTGCAAAACATATACCTGATAAAGAACTAGAATCCAAAATATGTAAAATTCAACAATAAGAAAACAACCAACCTGATTTAAAAATGGACTAAAGCCCTGACTGGTAGGTTCAGTGGGTTGGACATCGTCCCGAAAAGTGAAAGGTCATGGGTTGAATTCCTGGTCAGGGCACATGCTTGGGTTGCAGGCCAGGTCCCCGGTTGGGGGCATGGAGAGGCAACCAATCAATGTTTCTCTCGCACATCGATGTTTCTCTCCCTCTCTTTCTCCCTCCCTTCCCCTCTCTGAAAATAAATAAATAACATCTTTAAAAAAATGGGCCAAAGACCTTAACAGACACCTCACCCAAGAAGATAAACAGATGGAAACCAAACCCCTGCACACAGTGTATATAGGAAGCTTTATTCACAATTACCAAAACTTTATTATTATTATTTTTAAAGATTTTATTCATTCATTTTTAGACAGAGGGGAAGGGAGGGAGAAAGAGAGGGAGAGAAACATCAATGTGTGGTTGCCTCTCACTTGGACCCCACTGGGGACCTGGCCCGCAACCCAGGCATGTGCCCTGACTGGGAATCGAACCAGCGACCCTCTGGTTCGCAGCCCGCGCTCAATCCACTGAGCTACACCAGCCAGGCCACAATTACCAAAACTTTAAAGCAACCAAGATGCCCTTCAATAGGTTATGGATAAATAAACCACGGTACATCCATGTAACAACATATGTGTATGATTCAGTGCTAAAAAGAAATGGGCTATCAAGCCATGAAAAGACATGGAGGAATCTTAAATGCATATTTCTAAGTGAAAGAAACCAATCTGAAAAGACTACAGATGTATGATTTGAACTACATGACATTCTAGAAAAGCACAACAATGGAGATGGTAAAAAGAGCAGCAGGAAAGTGTGCGACTGCTGGCTGTGTGTAAGTGTGTGAGCCCCCAGCATGGGTCAGGATGTTTGGGTGGAAATGGGACAGTAGGCAGGCCCCTCCTGGGACAGACAATCTGAGAGGAAGCTCAATCACTCCATTGCCAAGGAGCTGAAAAAGAAGTTTGCTACAAGGTACTGGGCCCACCGGGTCATGGGTAAGCTTGGCATCTGAGGGCCCAGCACTACCCACCCACATGCTGCAAGCCTGGCCCTGGGCAAGTAGCTTATCACAGAACTCGGTTTCCTCACCTTTACAAGGCAGTCCTTACCCCATATGGATGTTGGAAGAAATCAAAAAAGAAACTGGGTTTGAAAAAGGCCCTTGTAACCTCAAAGTGCTAGACTGCACACTTCCTAATTACTTTGCGATCCTGGGTGAGCATTTATCCACTCTGGGCTTCAGTTTCCATTTGTAAAATTGAAATAATAATTGCTGTCCAAAAAAAGAGCAGTGGTTGCCAGGGACTCAGGGACAGGGAGGGATGAATTAATAGATAGAGCACAGAGGATTTTTAGGGCAGTAAAACTATGCTGTGTGACATTATAATACTGGATAAATGTCATCATGCATTTGTCAAAACCCACAGAGTATACAACACCAAGAGTGAATCCTAATGAAATCTATGGACTTTAGGTAAAATATCAATATTGACTCATAAATTATAACAGGTATATCATATTAATACCATATTATTAAGATGTTAATAATAGGAGAAACTCCTGGCTGGTGTTGCTCAGTGGATTGAACACCAGTCTGTGAACTGAAAGGTTGCCAGTTCGATTCCCAGTCAGGGTACATGCCTGGGTTGTAGACCAGGTCCCCAGTTGGGGGCATGTGAGAGACACCGATGGATATATCTCTCACACACTGATGTTTCTTTCCCTCTCTTTCTCTCTCCCTAACCCTCTCTCTAAAAGTAAATAAATAAGATCTTAAAATAAGAAGTTTATTAATTAAAAATAAAACACAAACAGAATAGTATGATTAATATGCTATCTTATAATAACCTACATTTGTACTTTGTAAATACACACAAGAAAACTCTGGAAAGCTACTCAAGAAAGTACTAACAGTGATACTTGTGGAGGTTTGAGGAGCTGTTTACTGAGTTCTCTGCATCGTGTTAATCTGATTAGAAAAATAAAATACACACAACAAAATCCTGCATTTGCACTGAAGAATGCTGTATGAAATAACCACAGACAAACTGATAACGCTTTTAACTTGGGTTGTTTCTGCAGATGCTGTCCAAAACAGCAACTAAATGAAGGTCCATAAAATTTATTCAGACCTAATGCTAGACAACCAAGATAACTGTGTTCATAACCAATGGAAGGCACTTAATTAGGCTGGTTTGCATTTCAGCTGCTGGTATTGATCGTGTTTTCCTTGAGTTTCACTCATTTATACTTTTGTTTCATACTCTGGATCCTGAAAAATCTTCCTCAAATGTACTGAAAAAACAAAATTGGAAATAAACAACTCACCTGGGATTTGTTCATTTTCTGCAGCTGCTAGGTAAAGGCACAGATGGGAAAGCAGACCTGGAATAAAGCAAAAAAGAAAGTATTGTTATTAAAGATCTGACCTGCCTTAGAATTACAAGTCCCTGCATGTCACCTGGAGAAAAAGCACCTCCTGGGACAGTCACTTTGCCTTTTCAAAAGGAGCAGAAAGGACCACCCTGGCAGCACTCATCTTCAATCAAACATGAGGAGACACCTAAAGAGGCCTGAGTAAGACCACCCACTGTCAAGAGAAGAAGCAATCAACAGAAGCCTCAACTAATCAAAATATCAAAGAGGGAATTTAAAACTAAAATTCATATATTAAAGGCTTTAATGGGAAGGGTGGACAACATGAGTAAATAGGGAATTTCAAAAGAGATGGGTACTGCAAGAAAAAAGTCAGATGGAAATACTTAATATTTAATACTTAAATACTTAATACTTAATATTAAAGAAAAGCACAATAACCAAGTTGAAAGAATACCTTCAACAGACTCATTGTTAAACTCAACAGAGCTAAGGAAATTTTCAGGAAATCTAAAGACAGGTCAAAAGAAAATTATTCAAACTGAAATAGAAAGAGTAAGTGGGAGGAAAACAAACAAACAAAGAACAGAGTATCCAAGAGCTATGGCAGAATATCAAACGACCTAACAAACACACCACTGGCATCCCAAAAGGAGGGCCTGGAGAAGTAGCTCAGTTGGTTGGAGCGTTGTCCAGACAGGCCAATGTTGTAGGTTCAATCCCTGGTCAGGGCACATACAAAAAGCAACCAATGAATAGATAAATAAGTGGAACAACAAATCAGTATTTCTCTCTCCCTGCAAGATCAATTTTTTTTAAAAAAGAAAAAATAGGACCGAAATATTTAAAGACATAATGGCCAAGAATTTTCCAAAAATAATGAATAATATCAAAGCATAGATCCAATAAGTTCAGACAATTTATCCAAACAAGCTAAACCCCAAAAAGCAAAACAAAACAAAGATACACAGGGACACATCATAGTCAAATCACTGAAAACCACTCAAAGGGAAAGTCTTGAAAGCAGCCAGAGGAAAAACAGACATTATATACAGAGGAATAAATAATCACAGCCAACTTCTCATCAGAAAATATGCATATACAAGTCAGAAGACAATGTACTGACATCTTTGAAGTGCTTTAAAAAAGAAAAAAAGATAAAGATAAAAACTATCAACCCAGAATTCTATACTCAGCAAATATACCTTTCAAAATAAAAACCTTTCAAACAAAACCAGAAATCATTGCCATAGACCTGTATTACAAGAAATATTCAAAGGGACTTTTAGTTAAGATGGCAGTATTGGTAAACACAGCTCACCTCCTTGCACAACCACAGCAAAATTACAACTAAAATATAGAACAACCATCATTCAGGACCATCAGAAACTGAGTTGAATGTTCTGACAACTATGGAATTAAAGAAACCACATCATTCAGATTGGTAGGAGGGGCAGAGATGCAGAATGGGCTAATCCCACATCCACACGTGGTGGATAAAAATTCAGAAGGGATATCTTGGGGAGCAAGGAGAACCAGGCCTACACCAGGCTCCCCAGCCCAGGGTTCCAGTGCCAGGAGATAGGTCCCCATAACTTCTGGCTGCAAAAACCAGTGGGGGTTAAGTCGATGGAAGAAACTTCTGGAGCCCCAAGCAGTTCCTCTTACAGAACCCACGCATGAACTTACTCAGACTCGCTACTCCTGAGCTCCAGCACCAAGGTAGTAGTTTGAAAGGCACCAGCGGCATACAGGGAGGGATGGAACTGGAGGACAGCTTTCTCCCAGACAGATGGGCGGGCGGGCAGAGGCCACTGTCCCTTTTCTGAGCGCTCCCTACAAAGAGCCGCAGAACCAGCAGGTGAGTGCCAAATCTGAGACTCTATCAACCTGGCTAACACTATTGCTCGACCCTGGAGATCCTCTGAGATTCCATCCCACTCAACTTATGGGCCCACCCAAACTGTTAACCATGACTTTTCCATATAGTCCTGGCTCATGCTTCACAACTTTCTATAATCTCTCAAACAAGCAACAGCTGGCTTAAGTGAGTCCCCAACCCCTGCACCTCTTCCTATTAAGCCCCAGGTCTGGCACTAGCAGTAGCCAGCCTAGATTCACAGCTTGGCCTCACCTGGGAATCACCAAGCCCAGCACAAGTAGCAGCCATCTCAGATTGCTTTATAGCTCATGCAAGGTAGCCCCGGGCAAAACACACGTCAGGGCTGACCTTGGCCTGCACCACCTGGGAAACACCAGAGCCTGTGCACCCAGTGGACAGCTACAGATCAATCACATCGGAGCACCACCACCCTGTCCCTGCACAGCTGATCCTCCAGAGGGTGGAGGCTGGTGATAAGTGGTCACAGCCAGTCCTTGTAGCAGACTGGCCTGGAGAGATTCCTCCCAGTGACCTGCCAACAGCAGTCAAGGCTCAATGACAAGAGGAGGGTGTACTCAGCTCATATGGAGGGTGCACCTTGAGTACCCAGCTTGGGTGAGAGGGGACATTGTGTCACTGGACCCTATAGGACACCTACCACATTAGGCCATGCTACCAAGACAGGGAGTCACAGCAGCTCTACCTAATACATAGAAACAAACACAGGGAGGCTGCCAAAATGAGGAGACAAAGAAACATGGCCCAAATGAAAGAACACATCAAAACAGAAAAAGAACTAAACAAAATGGAGATAAACAATCTATCAGCTGCAGAGTTCAAACCACTGGTTATAAGAATGCTCAAGGAACTTAGCGAGGACCTCAACAGTATAAAACAGATCCAGTCAGAAACGAAGGATACACTAATTGAAATAAAGAACAATTTACAGGGAAACTGTAAATTGTACAGTGGATGAACCCTAGAATCAAATGAATGATTTGGAACATAAAGAAGCAAAAAACAACCAATCAGCATAGCAAGAAGAAAAAAGAATCCCCCAAAACAAGGATACTATAAGTAGCCTCTGGGACAACTTCAAACATTCCAACATTCATATCATAGGGAGGCCTGAAGGAGACGAGAGCAAGAAATTGGAAATCTATTTGAAAAAATGGAAGAACACTTCTCTAATTTGGTAAAGGAAGTAGACACCTAAGTCCAGGAAGCACAGAGTCCCCCCAACAAGCTGGACACAAAGACACCCACTCCAAGACACATCATAATTAAAATGCCAAAGGTTAAAGAAAGAGAGAATCTTAAAAGCAGCAAGAAAAAAGTAGTTACCTAGAGTGGAGTTCCCATAAGACTGTCAGCTGATTTCTCAAAAGAAACTTTGCAGGCTAGAAGGGATTGGCAAGAAATATTCAAAGTCATGAAAAGCAAAGACCTACAGCCAAGACTGCTCTACCCTGCAAAGGTATCATTTAGAATTGAAGAACAGATAAAGAGCTTCCCAGAGAAGAAAAAACTAAAGGAGTTCATCATCACCAAACCATTATTATATGAAATGTTAAAGGGATCCATTTAAGGAAAAGATCAAAACTATGAACAATAAAATAACACTAAATACATATATCAACAATCGAATCTAAAAAACAAACTAAACAAACAAGAACAGAGACAGACTCATGGATAAAGAGAGCGTTTTGATGGTTGCTAAATGGGAGGGGGGTGTGGAGGAGTGGGTGAAGAGGTGAGGAGACTAAGAAGTACAAATAAGTAGTTACAGCACAGCCATGGGGATGTAAAGTACAGTATAGGAAATGGAGCAGCCAAAGAACCTATGCATGACCCATGGATATGAACAAAGGTGTGGGGATTGCCTGAGGGAGTGAGGGGTGCTGGGTGGGAGGAGGCAATGGCGGTAAAATTAGGACAACTGTAATAGCATAATCAATAAAGTGTAATTAAAAAAAAAGAAATATTTAAATAAGTTCTTCAGATGAAGGAATATCATACCAGACAGAAATCTGAATTATACAAAGGAATAAAGAACTCCGGCATGGTTAAAAATAAAGATAAGTAATAGCACAAAGAGTGAGGTAAAGAAATTGGAAGTACACTGTTTTAAGGATCTTACATTACACAGCGTAATATTATTTAAAGGTCTACTGTGATTAACTCAAGATGTTTATTATAAACTCTAGGGCAACCACAGACATTTTTTTAAAAGAGGTATAAATGATAAGCCAACAGTGAGAAAAAAGTTGGAATCATTAAAAGTACATACAAAATCCAAATGTAGTCGGAAAAAGAGGAAAATAGGGACAAAGACCAGATGGGACATGTAGAAAAAAACTCACAAGATGTGGATTTTGATCAACAACTGGTATAAACATATCAATTTAATGACAGAGCTTGTCAAATTGGATTTAAAAAAACAATACCAAACTATATGCTGTATATAAGCAGTCTGTTTTAAATATAAAAATATGGCTAGGTCAAAAGTAAAGGGATGAAAAAAGATATACCTTGCAAACCCTAATCAAAAGAAAGCTAGAGTTATATATTTTATATTATTACCAGATGAATAAAGTTCACAAGAAATATTACCAGATATAAAGAGTGATAGTTCATAAAAGTGAATGTGTCCAATCACCAAGAAGACATAACAATCCTTAATATTTAGGTACATAACAAAAGAACTTCAAAATACAGGAAGCAATGATAGAAAAAGGAAAAAGAGATAAATCCATAGTTATAGTTGGAGACTTCAAGACTCTTTTCTCAGTGACAGAGACAGAAAACCACTAAGGATACAAAAGAACTGAAGCACAGTACCAACTGCCCTGACCCATTCAGTATTTCTAGAAGAATTGCCCTACCAACAGCACAACAGTCATTAAAGTACACATGAAACAGTCGCCAAAATAAATCATATTCCTGACCATAAAACAAACGCCAGTAAGTTTTAAAGAACTGAAAGTTGAGAGCATATTCTTTGGAAAACAGAATTAAAGTAGAAATCAGTTAATAGAAAGGGATCTGGAAAATCCCCAAGTATCTGGATATTAAACCACAGAATTTTAAATAAGTAATGGAAATAAATTAAACCCAAAGCAAGCATAAGGAAGGAAATAGTAAAGGTAAGGGCAAAACTCAATGACACTGAAAACAAAAAAACAATATAGAGAAGTTCAGTGAAACCAAAAGCTGGTTGTTTGAAAAGATTAATAATATCAACAAACCTCTAGCCAAGATGGGCAAGGAAAAAAATGAGAACACAAATAACAAATATCAAGAATGATCAAGGAGACCTTACTACAGACACTACAGACATTTTTAAAAAGTTATTTTGTAACAATAAACATAGATAACCACTAATTAAGGGAAAAAAAGACAAACCTCAAATTACAAAATTAAAAAGTGGGAAATATCAAATACAAAAGAAAAAAGATAAAATAACGGAAAAGTTCCATCTTCAATAGCAGTGAAATATTACAAAGAATGAAGTTAAGGAAAATGCAATTCTTTTACGAAGATTATAAAACACTGCCGGCGGGGAGGAAAAAAAAAGAGGGCATGAACAGGTGGGAAGGCCCAACACCATAAGGGTGTCTATTTCCCCTAATTTAATGTGAGCATTGATGGGATCACAATAAGAGTATCAGCAAATGTACCCAGTAACAGAATCACAGTAAGCATATCAGCAAATTATTAAAAAATACGATTCTAAAGTACCACTGGGAATCATCAGAAAACTTGGGTGGGCCAAAAAGTCCATTTAGTTTTTTCCATAAAATAAGACACATTTTTCATTTTCACCAATAACTTTACTAATCTGGATATTTTGAGTATGTCGTCTATCTCCCGCTATTGGCTTCTAGTGGGTAGAGGCCAGGGGTGCTGCTAAGCATCTTCCAATGCATGAGACAGCCCCACAGCAAAGAATTATCTGCCCAAAACGTCAATAGCACCACGAAACTTCGCAAGCCACTTTTGTCACGTTGGATTAGTCACAGCACCTTCTCCATGCACTGCTCAAATTTTTTGCATTTCAGTTGAGTTTTTACCTTTCTTGGAATAATACAGCATAATACACTGAAAACGTTGCACATCTTCTTCCATCTTCAGTATTAAAACGGCTGCACAAAAATTCACCAATTTTGATAACTTTTTTAAAAAATGCACGCTGATACGACAGCTGTCACAATACAATCTAACAAAATTGTTTCAAATTGAGTTAAAGACGGCTAAGCACTACTAGAACCACCATAAGGAAAAAAACGAAACGAAGCTTTTAGGCCGACACGATATCATCTCAAAGTGGTGAAGGCTTTGGATGCCACAAAAGAGAAGAGCAGTAAATTCAACTGGAGAAACTCAAAAACGCCTGCATGGCAAAAACGACCAGAGAGAACCGTCAAAAGGGAAATGAAAAAAGGCTTGCCATTCATGAAACATAAAGTACCAGCTGCCTGCGTGACCTGGGCAAATCACTTCACCTTTGTGAGCGTCCGTTTTTTCTTCTCTTGAAACTGCGATGCTACCGAAGCCCCCTAGGTAGGAGTGAGGACTGGGCGAACATTTAACAGAAAAGGCTCTTCTAAGAGGTCGGAACTCTCACTCATTCGGGACGTCGTGTGCGTCGGGAAACTTGCTGGGCCTTTCAATTCTGCCTCCACCCGGCGAGGCCCGGGGACGCCGCACGCGGCGCCGAGTGCAGCCAGGTGTGTCCGGCCCCGCCCCCGGCCTCGCCCAGCACTCGCCCGGCCTAGCCACGCGCGCTCAGCGACGGACTTCCGGACTCCCTCCAGCCCTGCCGGACCATCGCCGTAGGTCGGAGGCACTTCTCCGGACAAAGGGAGGAAGGCGAGACTCGCAGACGCCCAACCCCTCCGCCGTCCCCGCCCTCGCACGTCCGGCCTGGCGAGCCACGCCAACCCCATGCCGAGAAGAGAGCTGGCGGCCCCCCGACACAGCCCCGAGGGTCACCGCCTCCATTGAGTCGCCGAAGTTTGGGATCCCACCCTGCGCGGGCACAAGCCCATCCTTCATCTTCTTCCCCTCCGCACCCCCGGCCCCGCGGAGCTGCCTGGCAGCCCCCACCTCATACCTAGAGGGGCAGTCTCTACCCGTGGCTCAGTGTCAGGCAGGGTCGCAGCACTGGGCAGCGAAGACGCACGAAAACCGGGGCCCAGTGACCCACTCGCGGCTGGACATGGGGGAAGGGCGGCCACCGGCGCGCTCGCAGCCTTGCACATGCGTAGATGTACGGACTGCTCGCTGTCCCAGGGTCCTCCGAGGAGTGGGCCATCAGGTCTTGAGACTACATTTCCCATAAGCCTGCGGGGCCATGCTGTAGGGACTCTCAGGAAAGTCTTCGCCTTGTTTCGCGGTTCAGATGAGCCCTGACCAAGATATTCCCTTGGCTTAGACTATCCAGTTCTCCCAGATCAGTTTATGATTTCCAATTACTATCTCTCCCCAATACAAAAACCTGTCTTTTAAAGATTACCCAGGTAATCTATGATATCTGCATTTGAAATAGACTATATGTATAAAACAAAGGAAAGCAAGTACCCATAATCTCACTTTTCAAAGATAACTGTGTTAAATTCACACCCTTCAAATAAAATTGGCCATAAACATATCATGTGCTGCAACTAGCTTTTTTTTTTTTTCTTTCTTTTTTTAGAGCAGTTTTAGGCTCACAGTCAAATCTGTGGAAAAGGTACAGAGAATTCAGGATACCACCTGACCCCACATATATAGAGCCTCCTCCACTACCAACATCCCCTACTCAAGTGGAACATTTGCTGCAATTGGATGTGTACTGGCACATCACCCAAAGTCTACAGTCTACATCAGGGTTCACTCTTGGCCTTGTACATCCTACAGGCTTTGACAAATACTGTAATGACATGTACCCATCACTATAACATAGCACAGCATAGTTTCACTGCCCTAAAAATCCACTGTGCTCCATCTGTTCATTCCTCCCTCCTTCTCCCTGAGCCCCTGGCAACCACTGATCTGTTTATTTTCTTCACAGTTTTTGCCTTTTCCAGAATATAAAATAGTTGAAATCATACAGTATATAGTCTTTTCAGATTGGTTTCTTTCACTTAGTAATGTGCATTTAAGGCTTCTCCATGTCTTTTTCAGGGCTCATTTCTTTTTAGCACTGAAAAATGTCCCCCCTTGACTGATGTGGCTCAGTGGATTGAGTGCTGGCCTGCAAACTGAAACTGGTTCGATTCCCAGTCAAGGTCCATGCCTGGGTTGCTGGCCAGGTCCCCAGTTGGGGGCATGTGAGAGGCAACTGAGCGATGTATCGCACACATACATACACAAAATCCCATTGTCTGGATGTACCACAGTTTATGCATTCACCTGTCAGACATCTTGGTTACTTTCAAGTTTTGACAATTATGAATAAAGCTGCTATACGTGCAGAGTTTTGTGTGAACATAAAATAAGTTACTCATTTGGGTAAATACCAAAGATCACAATTGTTAGATCACACAATAAGAATATGTTTAGTTTTGCTTAAAAAAAAAAAACCCAAAAACCCAAACTGTCTTCCAAAGTGTTCATACAGTTTTGCCTTCCCACCAGCCAAAAATGAGTGTTCCTGTTGCTCCACAAATTTGGTGGTGTCAGTGTTGTGTATTTTGGCCATTCTATTAGGTGTGTAGTGGTAGCAACTAGCTTTCAATTAAAACATATACAGCCCTGGTTGGTGTGGTTCAGTGGATTGAGCACCTGCCTGAGAATCAAAAGGGTCACCGGTTTGATTCCCAGTTAGGGCACATGCTTGGATTGCAGGGCCAGGTCCCCAGTAGGGAGCACACAAGAGGCAACCACACATTGATGTTTCTCTCCCTCTCTCCCTCCCTCCCCCTCTCTCTAAAAAGAAGTAAATAAAATCTTAACAACAAAACAAAACAAATAATATACAGTCTCAAAAACGGACTTGTACTCTTCTCCATGATGCTCCAGCCCTGGAGGGGGGGGGGGGGGAGGCTAGCCTCACCTCCCAGGGGGCAGAGACATGTAGGAATTGGCATAAGACAGTTGCACAAAATGGAGCTGAAGGAGCCCTTCTTGTGCACAGAGATACTCTTGAGAATAACTCATATACTCCATTTGATTTCACACCAGAAAACTAGAGGATACACGCGATTGTAAAACACTATCCAGAAAGTATCCAGAAGGGTATAAAGCAGCAGCTGTGCTTCTAGTCCTGGGTTTATCCAAAAGACAGAATGGATGGCGGCCCATCTGAGCTATGAGCAAGGTTGCAGAAGTTTTGAGTACCTCCACTGAGAGTATATGAAGTAGCAACTTTTTATACAATGAATAATCAATCTAAAGCCAGTTGGAAAGTACCACCTTTGGGTCTGTACTACTAAACCTTGCATGCTTCAAAACTCTGGTAGCGTCCTGCAGGCCATTCAGAAACATCTTGGAATAAAGGTTGGAGAGACTATACCTGACAAACTCTTCACTCTTATCAAGGTGGAATGTTTAGGAACTGGTGCAAATGCATCAATGGTTCAAATAAATGACAACTACTATGAGGACCTGAAACCCAAGGATATTGGAGAAATTACTGAGGAGCTCAAGGCTGGTAAAATTATAAAACCTGGGCCAAAGAGTGGATACCTCTCTGGTGAGCCAGCTGAGGGTCTCACCTCTTTGACTGAACCACACTAAGGACCTGGTGTTAACGTGCAAGCAGGCCTTTGGTTTATATTCAATTGTAAATAGGTCACTGGAGAAATAAATACGAATCTCTTATCTAAAACAAGGGGTACTTGTACACCAATGTTCATAACATGATTCACAATAGCCAAAAGGTGGATGGAAACAATCCAAGTGTCCATCAACAGAGGAAGGGATAGATAAGATGCGACATATGTGACTCAGCCAAAAGAGAATGAAGTTCTGATACATGTTACAACATGGATGAACCTTGAGGATGTGCTAAGTGAAATAAGCAAGACACAAAAGGACAAATATTGTCTGATTCCATGTGCAGCAAGTTCACAGAAAGAGAAAGTAGCAATAGAGACACCAGGGAGTGGAGGAAGGGAGGCACAGGATGATGGAAAAGTTCTGGAAAGAGACAGTGCTGAAGGCTACAGGGCACTGCTAATGCATTTAATGCCACTGAACTGCACGCTTAAAAATGGTAAGTTTCATGTTATGTGTATTTCACCAGAATTTTTTAAAATAATGAATTTAAAGTGATAGTTGCATAATTCTGTAAATTAGTAAAAAAATCAAAGTCTCAGCAAGGTATTTTTGTTAGTTATTGTTTGTACTGTTTTGACTTTTTTGTTTGTTTGATGAAGTGATTCCATACTTCATCAGAAAGGAAAACAGAATACTCAGGACATTTTTTGAAAAGAGAGACTAATAACTATAAGATACAAAAATGTATTACAAAGCTACAATAATGAAAACATTTTAGTACTGGCTTCAGGAAGGAAGGAAGGAAGGAAGGAAAGAAGGAAAGAGAGAGAGAAAGAAAGACTTAGGAGTATGGCCCCAGCTGGGTAGCTCAGTGGGTCAGAGAATCATCCCAAAACATCAAGATTGGCGGCTTTGATCCCAGGTCAGGTCACAGACAAGAATCAACCAATGAATGTATAAATAAGTGTAACAACAAATTGATATTTCTCGCTCAAAAAAAAAATCATTGAGTTTTAAAAAAGAAAGTTTTTTTTAGAAAGAACTTAGGAGTATGTATTAATTTAGTGCCTGTTTTCACAGTACTGGTGAAGGACTGGAGTACTTATTCCATGACTGCTCTTGGGTAACTAACAATTCGAAGGGAAAAAAGGTTGGATTCCTCAGACTGCACATTAGAACAATTAAGTTAAATTTTACAGTGGAAATTATCAAAATAGTTATAAAGAAATGATAGGGGAATGTTTCTGATATTCTTTGAGTGAGAAGGTATGACGCCAACAGCAGAATTCCTACAGGAAACAACTGACAAATGTGTAACTACATAGATAATAGAAAAGTTATTTTCTATTAACTTCTCCTTAGGAATAAAGACAACGTATAGAGAATGCTTTTGAAAAACATTGCCTATTTTAATTTAAATATTGCTTTTAATTTTGTTTTTACTTTCCACTAAGGTTTCACAGAGAGCTTGCTTCTCAGTCAGCTACCCAGCACGCCCTCCCAAGCCTGCGGTGATACCCACTTCTGTCCCAACAAGCACTCACACCCGCAGTAAGCTCATGCTTGGATGGCACTGCTATGGGGTGTAAAGAGATTTTAACTGCAATAATAGTGACTATTTAAAGTGGAGCCAATGTCTCAAAGCACATAAATAACAGAGTGGCTTGTTCACAGATGCTGACGAAACTTTTCTACTTTTGTTTACTTGCTCAAATGACATTGCCATGGAGCACAGTCCATATATCGCAACATGGGACTTCATCAATGAGCTTCTGTACTCCGTTATATTAAAACACATTGTCCTCCCTTGTGCTCTGACTGAATCGTGTATCTAGGCATGACTGTAGGATCATGCACTGGTCATTTGAAAAATACTGGCTGACTCACGGACATCTTTTAAATGTTGAGACATTTGATTACATAGGGTCGCACGATGACAATAACATCACCATTGATTTCATCAGAAAAGCTGTCAGTATTGAGAAGTAGATTTTGCCAGAATTCTACTTTTCACTTGAAAGTTCCCTTTATCTTTGAGCGACAAATATAATCAGCTGTTTTCCTGGAAGTGACAGCTCACTTCATTCATTTTGGAGAACACGTCTGCCCAACGTTCATCCTTCATTTGACTGTCGGCCAGTCGAGTAAGAACGGTGTTCCATGAGAAAAGCAGGCGACTCAGCTCGCCACTCAAACAATCGCACGTGTGATTTTCCTGGAGTCACGCTTTGCGCTTCTGTGTGTGGCAGAAGCACTCTGCGTACTTTTCATTTCATCCGGCAAAATATTAAAAAGGCATGAACTCAAAGGTTGAGACTTAATAAAATTAATAATTCTTACTGCTCCATTAAGATCATTCTTAAACGAAAGAAACATTTCTTTTCTGCAGTTGCATGCGAGTACAGAATGCAGTGACCGCAGGTCAGTTTGGTGCCACCGTCCGGAATGCTGCTGCGGCACCAGCAGGCTGCCCACCAACTGCTCTTGTACCATGAATGCAAATGTCAAGTCAGTGAAATAGGAAAGTGATGTCTAGGCATTGTTGTCATTACTAAATAATATTGACCTCTGGGATCCCCTGCAAGTGGCTTGGAAAACCCAGAGGTGTTCAGATCACACTTAAATCACAATCATAAACATTACACATTTCTTCAAACTTTTATCACTCAAGATACAAATGAGTCCACATTCTGTGATTGATGTCTTTTAATACAAGGCATCCCCGTGTTTCTTTTTTTTTATTTGCCATTTATATGCTGAAAACATTGTGTTGCTTATTCTGAAGAATTTCCAGGCAGTTTGAACTTTCCTGATAATCTTTTTAAAAAGATTTTATTTATTTATTTTAGAGAGGGGAAGGGAGGGAGAAAGAGAGCAAGAGAAACATTGACATGTGGTTGTCTCTCAAGCACCCCCTCCTGGGGACCTGGCCTACAACCCAGGAATATGCCCTAGACTGGGAACAGAACCGGTGACCCTTTGGTTCGCAAGCCAGCACTCAATCCACTGAGCCACATCAGCCAGGGCAGATTTTCCTGATAATCTTAAATTTTAATTATCAATTTCTCTGTTTCTTCATCTAGACTCTGATCTTGAGAAGGTCAATGGTTAAGAAGTTTGGCCAAGTGTTAGCGGTGATTCCCTACTCCTTGCCAGGTCTTAAAATGAGTGATGGGTTCAGGTTTCTTCCCCAGCCCTCCTTATTTCATACTCTTTTTTAATTTTGTTAATTTTTATTTATTGATTTTAGAGAGAGGAATGAGGTAGGGGGAGAGAGAGAGAGAGAAATTAATTTGTTGTTCCACTTATTTATGCATTCATTAGTTGATTCTTGTATGTACCCTGACCGCGGATCCAACCCATAACTTTGGCATATCAAGATGATGCTCTAACCAACTGAGCTACTGGCCAGGGCTATTTCCTACTCTTTTATTCAGCATACCTGTGATCAAGATTTGTCAAGCATTCCCTGGGTGGCAGACACTATGCCAGAGTACAGTTGTGAGCACTTTGTGAGCATACATTCTAATTGGGAGGACAGGCAATAAGCACTAAGTGAAACATACAGCATGTCAGGTGACATTCACTGCTAAGGAGTTCATATCAAGGGTGCTGACAGCGAGGCGGTGGTGGGTGGAGGTGCAGTTTTAAACAGAGTGGGTAGAGAAGTCTTTACTGAGCAGGTGAGGTTTGAGCCAAGACTCCTTCCTTAATCAGACACTAGGGTCCCTAATCAGATCCCTACTGGCAGATGTTCCTTTCCTGGGATCATTTCCAGAGTCGGATAACACCACATGCTCTAATCACCAGTACCCCTCAGCAGTTGACCTGCCTCCCTCTATTGTACCTCTATTGAGATGATGGGAAAGAATGACACCTAAGACAGCTTTCCCCTCCTCACCTGGGGCTCTAATAAGTGGCCTCCAGTCTATTTCTCTCATGGCAAAATTTCAAAGTAGGAAGCCTGCAAAAATTCCCCTGATACAGAGAAAAGTGAATATCTCATGTTCTCTTTTCCCTTATTTTTGACATAAATTAACTCTGGGGAAAGAAATAGCCTTAACCTTGCAAAAATTCAGTTATTTTACTGAGCATTTGACAAATCCATCTTTCTCCTTGATGAATGAAGAATTCTTACATGGCCAATGACTTAGAAATGTTTCATCCACGGATCCTTGGGGCATACAAGAACTGTCTGTCTCATGTATCTCTGCCTTCCCAGCACTGTGTGTGGCACAGGTGAGAAATGAATGAATGAGACAAAAACTGATGATGCTTGAAACCAGTATCATGTAGTCTGGCAGTCCCGGCCACCTGAGTGTACCAAGTGCTGCCTACGCATCCTGCTGCAGTGGGCAGTACCAGCATTATTCCAGTTTTCAGTGCTGCCCACGGGAGTGGAACAAGTGGTGTCCCCGCATAGTGCCAGAGTATGTAGCTGTCCCTTCAGTCCCTCTCTCCTGCTGCCCAGGTTAGGACTGCAAAGTACTCCAGCCAGTTCCTTGCTCTGTCTGCTCCTTGTGGGGAGACACCTAAAGAATATCCTACCTATCCCACACTGGGAAGAAAAAATGTCATAGTCATTCTGAATATGTTTTAGTACTGGATGTATTATTTTGATAGAGGATTTAGAGATAATTTCACACAGGTCAGAAAGACATGGGCATGAGTATTATTGGGCAAAGTATTATTACAAAATGAAGCAGATGAATCAAAGCTGCCCATATCTTATGTGAAGATCCAAAGATAGAAAGGATTGGGGGTCTGTTAGTCTAAATACCTGTTTACAAACGGAAAATTAAAGCCTGGAGAAGTCAACACGTTTTAATTCCAACAAAGACAATTGGTTCATGCTTTCAAAATGATAACATAACTGTGTCCGAGTGTCCAAGACCATGCTCGGGACTAATTCTCTACAAGGACTCATAGGACTCAGCAAGCCGTTTTACTCCTGATTACAGATTACTGCGGTAAAATGATACAGATGAAAATCAGCAGCAGAAAAAGGCATGAAGGCCAAAGTCCTGTGACAGCAGGTATGACATTCCAGTTGTCCTCTCTCCGTGGAGTCAGGCAGACAGTGCTTCATCCCCCAGCAACGATATGTGACAGCATGTAGGAAGGTGTTGCTGAGCAGAAGCTCACCGGAACCTTGGAGGTTGGTCATGTAGGTATGTCTCCCTGCCCATCTTAGTCTCTGAACCCAGCGGAGGTGAAGCTGACACCAAGTGTCCCAAGGCCCCCAGCATAACCTACATTGTTAGTATGGACTAGCTGGCTGGTCCTGAGCCTCTCGGTAAAGAAAGACACTTTTATCAGGCAGAATGTTCCAAGAGCTTAAGAGGTTACCTCCCTAGACTGGGCAAGTTAAACCTTTCTTCACATGGCACCTGATTTAGCCAGCACAGGTGTCCAACCTTGTGGCATCTCTGGGCCACACTGGAAGAAGAGTTGTCTTGGAGCACACATGAAATACACAAACACTAATGAAAACTGATGAGAAACAAAAAAAAAGGTTTTCGTGTTGGGCTGCACTGATAGCCAGCCTGGGCCACATTCATAGCCATCCTGGGCCGCCTGTCGCCTGCAGCAGAATCCAGACTTGCTTAGTTAACCCATTAGTGCATAACGACCTATAACACAATGCTTTTTTTATACCACGGGAAACTGGTTTTGGGTTTTATTTAGTTTTGTTTTTCTAGAAAGGCAATACTGAAGAACGCTGAGGTAGTATCTATCTTCTCCCTTATACACACACAACCACGTCTTTGTGCCCAGCTGTTGGCCACGTTTGCCAAACAGCATGAAGGAAGCTTATTTCTGTATCAGGAGAACTCCATATCTCAGTAGGATTTGGAGGGCATTATGGAAGAGAAGTGGCCCCACTGAACAGCACACCTGTCTCCACACCCCTTACAACATGACTTTGCAGGTTTTCTTATCAGAAGCTGCAACCTATTTCCCCACCTCCTCAACTGAGGCTGACTCGTTGATTTTTTTGGCCAGAGTCTTAAAGTCTTAAAGTGTCTCCCCCAATATATTTATTAAATTCAGAGAGAAAAAGAGTTACTTAACAGGGCAGAAACCCCATAGACACCACCTAAATTAAGTGATCCAGGTTGATGTTAGAGTAACAAGACCCATCAACATCTTACACTGTTGATATGACATACGGAGAAGGGCACATCACCTCTTTGGTAATCTTGCCCAAAACATATGACCTCAATCTCATGAGAAAATGTCAGACAACCCAAACTGAGCAACAGTCTACAAAGGAGCTGATAGTGCTGCAAATGTCAAGGTCAGAAAGACCAGGAAAGACTGGGGAACTGTCACAGACTGCAGGAGACAAGGACAGCTACATGCAGTGGGCGATGTTGGGTAAGATCCTGGACCAAACAAACAAACAAGCCCTCTCCCCCACCGAAACAAGAGGATGTCAGTGGGAAATCAGGTGAAATCCAATCTGTAGTTTAGTGTTGTACCCAATTCTTTCACTGTACCATTTAGTATTTTACCAGTTCTTATTTTTGGCCATTGTACTATGGTTATCTATGATGTCAGTATTAGTGAAAACTAAGTAAAGAGTATTTGGGAATACTCTCTAGTTATTTTTGCAGTTTTTCTGTAAATGTAAAATCATTGCAAAATAAAAAGTTAAAAATAACATGGTACTCACCCTTTATTTGTTATTCATATAAAAAAGTTTTCCTCTTCTGGCGCTATGGTTGACTAGACGCATCTCTAAGCTGATGCCTTAGCTGCACCTTCCAAAAGCTGTTCCTTCCATCTCCGTGAGGTTGGTGGCTCCACATGGTGAGGTAGATATTAGGGTGGCTATTGACACAGCTGTGAAAGAATTCACAAAGAGAGGAAAATGCAGAGCTCAAAGTTTTATATTCACTTTCCAAGGGAGGAATGGGGCTTGGCGCAGAGAAATGCACCAGCCCTGAGGGACTGGGGTCTTGAGCTTTCATTGGGTTGTAAAGAGGAGGTGGGGGGTTGCTGTGGTGTGGCTGCTGGGCTGTCAGAGGCATTGCAATGCAGGAGGTTTGGGCTGGTTTTGCATAAGCTGCAGTTTGCCCCAATGTTAACTTGTGCCTGCAGCTGTGGAGAGCGGTTACTCAAGTTCTTTTCTTGCTTTTCCACTCATGTTCTAGCTCTGGGGACAGAAGCTCAGAAGAGTAAAATGGCGATTATGTTTAACAAGGTCATCGGCCCGCCCAGGAGATGGTGCCATGATAGACATTAGAACTAGTGCATCCCCCCCCTCCCCCGCCCGGTCAGTAGTGAGGACCACTACTACACCTCCTTTGTGGAAAAGTGAGCCACTTTCCCTGGAGTGATGTTATGTGCTCTACTGTGTAGGTGGATAAAACACTGGGAGCCTTCAGAGAGAAGGGCAGGCTGAGGCCGTGCAGGCAGGTGAGGCAGACCTATACCCCTAATATGTGCTGTGCTGATTTCAGTCAAGATAAATTGCTCCCCTTCCCAAGTGCAATGTAATCAACTTGTTACCAGGGGACGTGACTGGCTGGTCCCCCTGAGGAATGGCACCATGTCAGGGATTGAGGGTTGCAGTAGGGTAGACCCACAGCAGTGGCAGGACCTAGATCGGCCTCAGTGAGTGGGTGCCCATGCTGGTGGGCACACTACCCGTCTGCACCCCTACTATTGTTATGCCCTCACTGGGGTGGCTACTGACAGAGCTTGGCTGATGACAACTGGCTGTCTCTTGTTGTCTACTTCACTTAGTCTCTTCGATGGTAGATGTTCTCTGTTGGGTGTTAACATGTACCACATTGGGTGATATAAAGATCTCACTTTGTACCCACGCCTATAGCCTAACTACATGCCTCTTCCCAAACCTCCTTGACCCTAATTTTCCAATCTTTCTCCTCACAGGCCCCTGACCAACCAGCCATGCCATTCACCATTGCCCAGGGGCCTGTATATATTCCTTTGCCGGGCCACTTTCCTTTCTACAAAAGGGGATGACCAGGTGCATGACTGAGAGCTTCGCCAATTAGGAGGATTTCAGGGTTACCCCCAAGTGGAGCTGTAAGGCAGCATCAGTCCATTCTGAGCTTACATGCTCATATTGAGCCAATCCATTCGTGAAACAACTTGAATTTTTCCTTCTCTGTCAGCCAGTCATAAGAGTTCCCCCATATGGCCACAAGGGTGAGCTGAGGGACAAGTGTTGGCCAAGCAATGGGAGGTGGCATGGGGGTCTGGGCTGCCTGCTCAGGCAGCTTGCTTTGCCCTCTGGCCCTGCCTGCACCCCATTTTGTCTGTTCCCCTTTCATCCAGGATGGACTGATTTGGACCTGCCTGACTCTATGACTTGGTAGGTGTGATAAAATGCAGCTCGTGATGGCCAGCTTTGGCCACATGGTCACTTGATATCTTGGGGTCACAGTCACCATCTTAACCAGGACCTAGTAGTAGGCCAGGGGTGGTTTTTTATTTATTTTATTTTCTATTTATATATTATTTTATCCTCACCCTAAGGACATATTTTTTAAGAGAGGTGGTAGGGGAGGGAGGGAGGAGAGGAGAGAGAAACATTGAAGTGAGAGAGAAACATCGATTAGTTGCCTTCTCAGACACGCCCTGATTGGGGATCAAACTCACAACCTGAGTATGTGCCCTGACTGGGAATCATACCTGTGACCTTACAGTCCACGGAACAACCCTCCAACAAGTGAGCCACACCAGCTATGGCCAGAGTCAGTTTTTAAAACAGTGTGTATCTATTTGTATATACACTCTGGCTGCCAGTATATACACCACACTGGCCTTGCAGTACATACTATGTCATGGCCCTGCTCCAGAACCTTAGGGATCTACACAGTGGTTCTTTTAGGGTTTGCCACACTCTCTACCCGGCTTCTATTCCCCAACCAGAGATAGATAGCTCTCATATCACTAGCTGCATAGGGCTAATGGCTACCACATCGGGACACATGGATATAGAAGATTTCCACCAGCACAGAAAGTTGTATTGGAGAGCACCACATCGAGATCTAACAATTTATAAGAAATACACGGTTAGAGAAATGTATGAAACAACACCACAGGGATGCAATCATCCAAAACCAAAATGTGGCAAATTCTGCAGAACAAGTGACCCAGTTGCATTAACAAATAAATGGCTTGGAAAAAAGGGAAACTGTTGCACATTGGAAGAGATTATTGAGACATTAAATAAATGCATTTTGTGGGCTTTCACTGGATGGTGATTTGAACTAGCCATCCGTGAAAGAGGTGTTTTTTGAGACAAGCTGGTTAAGCGACACAGTGAGAGTGGAAATGCGAACTCAGTCCACCGTGGCTGGGGAGAAGGTCCTAACAGGCGTTTGTATTCCCAATTCAGTTCAGAAGAAAAACGACGACAGAAATAGCTTTATCTCAGTAATGTTAGCAACATGCTCCTTCAAATTTGCTGTGGGTGGAAAACTGAGCTCGAAATGCCTTCAAGAGCAGAAGCCACATCATTCCAGGATGGTCCTCGGACCTGCCCGGGTGGAAGGGTGGAAATGAAAGAGACGCAATGGTCTTTTCCTTCACTTATTTGGTGAACTGCTGCTCATCCTTAGCTCTCCCCTTGTAGGAAGTCTTCCTGGCTTACCTTACTGCCCCACTCCATTTCACCCCCTACCCTTTCCCTCCCCACAGCCCTGATTTTGCCTGCTCTGTGACACTGAAGCTGAGACTTGCAGGGTGAGAAAGACTAGCGTGCATGACAAGGCCCTGAGTCTGGCTGGAGCTACAGGTATACAGGAAGACAAAACGAAGCTGGAGCTGAGGCCAAGGAGATTGAAAGGAAGTGGGGTACGTGGAGAGGTCAGCAGGAACTAGCCGGACCTTTAAGGCCAGGGCAAGGAGTCTTAGAAGAAACATGGGAAGCCCTGCTATTCTGTTTCCCTTTGTGTTAGGCAAGCCTCAGCCTCCTTTGGAAGTACTGGTCCTGGCAGACTTACCTGACTCAGCAAGGTCTGGCAGGGCCACCTTAAGGAGTGCCACCTTAAGCAAGCTCCACCCTGAGCACAGCCAATGAGCTGGTGCAGCATAAATGCCCATACCCTTCTAACCACTGCCCAGCTATGGCCAGTCTGCTCCGGGCAACCTGGGGATTGTTTCCCTGGAGGGGCTACTGCTCCGGGGTAAGGCAGGTAGGCAGGGGAAGCCCCCTGCAGGGTGGTCCACCCCCATGCCAAGCTCCCACCAGGCTCTGTGCTGCCCCAGCACCATGTGACCTTGAACAGAGGATCAGTGGGTTCACGGTGTGTCAAGTGTGGGTGTGGAGTGAGATGGGCTGAGGTTCCCACAGCTGAGTGGGGCTCGGGGGTGCCAAATGAAAGGTCTGTGGGCTGCGGGGAGCCAGATGTACACATACCTTTTGAATACGTGCCTGGGAGGCAAGGACTTGGGTTCTCGGCCAGGCTGCCCTTGACTTGCTGGCGTCCATTCCCCATCTGTAAAATTGGGAGAAATCCCTAGAAGGGCTCCCAGAAGCCTGCAAGCCCCCAGGCGAGGTGGAGTCGGGGTGGGGGCACTGCAGTTGGGCAGCAGAGCCTTTGCTTCCTGTCCTTCCTTCATCAAGCTCCGTGCGTGCCTGGCTGGCCTTTGAGATGGGACAGAGATGAGTAACCTTTCCAAGTCCCTCTGGCTGTGCTGTGGAACGCAGCGGAGGCCCCTTTTTGTAATGTGGTTCTTATTTGCATCCAGGTGGCAGTGTCTCTGAAGTGAAACACTGACTCCCGTGGTTCTGTTTGGGAAGGGGCATACCCAAACAGACCCGAACAGTGGAGTGGGCCGGCTCCTGGGGGGCCCGCTGGAGAGGCCTGGGCCTTGGAGGTGGCGTCAGCTGGTGAGGGCAGAGGAGGCCAGAGATGCTGGCAGCCCCACCCCTGCCACCTGCCACAAGGGTAAGCCTGTGGCCCCAGGTGTCTGTGAGTGATGCTGGCAAGGTGTTTCTTCCCCACAGGGTAAACTCAGCAAGGACTTTGTGGAGGCTCTGAAGGCAATTGTGGGGAGCCCCCACGTGTCTACTGCTGCCACAGTCCGAGAACAGCATGGGCACGACGAGTCGGTGCACAGGTGTGGGGCTCCCCGCCTCTGGGAGTGAGGGCTCTGGGCTGGCTTCTTCCCGACTCGTCTGTTTTGGGGTACCCTGGCACTCTCTCCTCCCCACCCTGGACCCACTGTGCAGATCCCCAGGCCCTGTAACACCATGGGGATCCTTGAAATGTGAGCAGGACCAGAGAGTCCCATGCCCCTTAAACTATTGAGGGTCTGGTTCTAGGTGCCAACCTCCGGATGCTGTGGTGTGGCCCCAGAACGTGGAGCAGGTCAGCCGGCTGGCAGCCCTGTGCTACTGCCAAGGTGTTCCCATCATCCCCTTTGGCACCGGCACTGGGCTTGAGGGCGGAGTCTGTGCTGTGCAGGTATGGGGCCCTTCCCAGGTCAGGCTCTGGTTCCCCACACTTGTCACTCTGTGGTACTCCCTCTACCACACACAGCGTGGTGCCAGGTTCACCCCCTTACCTGCTTTTCTGAGGCTCTGGTCTCGCTGCTGGGAGGTCTTCTTCAAGGTTGGGGTCCTGGGGGCTGTGACCTGGCAGAAAATTAGGCTAGCGGGCCCCTTGATACCCCTCCTGCCAGGGTGGTGTCTGCATCAACTTGACCCACATGGACCGAATCCTGGCGCTCAATCCAGAAGACTTCTCGGTGGTGGTGGAACCCGGTGTCACCCGCAAAGCACTCAACACCCACCTGCGGGACTGTGGCCTCTGGTTTCCTGTGGGTAAGCTGGGATTTGAGGCCCTTCCTTGGGGCCCTGAGGGCTCCCTGGAGGGAGGACTCTTTCTGGGGCTTGAAGGGATCCCTCTGTCCCCGGGCACCTGTCCTAGGCAGCCTTCTGCCTGCCCTCTGCTCTCCAGACCCGGGTGCAGATGCCTCTCTTTGTGGCATGGTGGCCACTGCAGCCTCGGGCACCAACGCTGTGCGCTATGGCACCATTCGGGAAAACGTGCTGAACCTGGAGGTGGTGCTGCCTGCTGGGCAGGTGCTTCACACCGCGGGCCAGGGCCGTCATTTCCGGTGAGCACCCTCTACCCACAGGGATTAGGGCCTCCTCTGTAGGTGGGCCAGGCTTCTGAAACTGTCACATGGGACAAAGCTGATGGTACTGGGGTCTGTTCTTGCACGAGACCAACATGGGCTGTGCCAGAGAACATCTGCCTTGTAGGCATCTGGGTTGAGGGGGCCAGCTCAGACCTTGGGCTCAGCACCCCACCTAGCAAGGGCCTGGGGGACAGTGCCCCAGCTTCTAGCTCCAGGCTTCTGACCAGAAACCCGTTGTCACGTGGCCTGCGCACTCACCTACCTTGTATGTTCCTGGGGGCCCAGGAAGAGTGCAGCTGGCTACAACCTCACCGGGCTGTTTGTGGGCTCTGAGGGGACACTGGGTCTCATCACAGCCGCCACCCTGCGCCTGCACCCTGTCCCCGAGGCCACGTTGGCCGCCACCTGTGCGTTCCCCAGTGTCCAGGCAGCCGTGGAGAGCACCGTGCACATCCTCCAAGCTGCGGTGCCCGTGGCCCGCATTGGTGAGATGGGGACTGGGCACCCCAGAAGAGGCCCCCTTTGAAGACCAGCCCTCTCCTCACCTGCCCTCTCCCTGGCCCCAGAGTTCCTGGATGAGGTCATGATAGATGCCTGCAACAGGCACAGCAAACTGAACTGCCCCGTGGCACCCACGCTGTTCCTCGAGTTCCACGGCTCCGAGCAGGCACTGGCAGAGCAGGTGCAGCGGACAGGTATACAAGGTGTGGTGGGGCAGGGGGCACAGGCTGGCCAGAGCAGGGCCTGGTGTCAACTCCCCCACCCCCACAGAGAAGATCACCCAGGACAATGGAGCCTCCCACTTCTCCTGGGCCAAGGAGGCAGAGAAGCGCAGCCAGCTCTGGGCTGCCCGGCACAATGCCTGGTACGCCGCCCTGGCCCTGCGGCCGGGCAGCAAGGTGAGCTGCGCTGGGGTGAGGTAGGGCCCACGGCTGAGCCCACGGACCCTGTGCTCAGCCCACTGCGCTGGTGACAGCAGGCTGAGGCCCACAGCGGGCAGCACTGCTCCCACCGAGCTGTTTCTTGCTATCTGGAGGAAAGCAGTTGTCTACCAAACCCTGGGGAGGGAGCCCCTGCACTGAGTCAGGCTGTGGGCACCAGAGCAGGGCGTGGAGGGGGGGGCGTGGGAAATGGAGGGGAGTGGGAAATGGAGGGGACGACACTGGCTGGGGTGGGGAGCTATGGAAGTCTCTGCTGGCACTGAGTGCCTGGAGAACATGCCCCAGCCATCATCTTGTAGTATAGGGGAAACTGAGGCCTAGAGAAGAGCAGACAAGTTTATGTGTGACAGGCCAAGCCCCCTAAGACCTTGACCCCAGGGACCCCTTACCTCTAGGCCAGGAGTGAGGGGAGAACCTCACGGGCCTGCTCTCTGTCCAGGGCTATTCCACTGATGTTTGTGTTCCCATCTCCCGGCTGCCGGAGATCCTGGTGCAGACCAAGGAGGACCTGAAGGCCTCGGGGCTCACAGGTTCCGCCTGCCCACTGCTGAAGTCGTGCGGGGGAGGGGAGGCCAGAGGGTAGAAGTCTGGGCCAGGGGCAGCAGCTCTGTTTTCTGGGCCCCCCAGCATGCACTGTGGGACACGTGGGCGACGGTAATTTCCACTGCATCCTGATGGTAGACCCGGAGGACGCCGAGGAGCTCCGCAGGGTTAAAGCCTTTGCACACCAGCTGGGCAGGCAAGAGCAAAGCCTGGGCTGGGGAGGTGGGGGGACTGATGGGAGTGGGAGGAGCACCCAGCTGATGGTCTCTTCTCCGCTGTTCCTAGGCGGGCACTGGCACTTCATGGGACGTGCACTGGGGAACATGGCATTGGGCTGGGCAAGCGGCATCTGCTGCAGGACGAGGTAGGCGCTGTGGGCATGGAGACCATGCGGCAGCTCAAGGCCACACTGGACCCCCGAGGCCTCATGAACCCAGGCAAGGTGCTGTGAAGGGCTCCGAGCACTTGGCCCAGAGGCCCCGAGACCAATGGAACCTCCTGTCTGGACTTTTTTCTTCTTGCCACGGAACAGCTCTGCCTTCACCTCCTGTCTGGTGGAAGCCAAGGCCAGAGGAGGGGAAAGAAGCCTGAAGGCCTGCCTCCTCCCTGGCCCCCTGGCCATCCTCAAGAGCCTTTGGTTCATTAAATGGCTCAGGGTCATTCCTGGTGAAGCTGTTTCCTGTCTGCTCTCTTACACATCCTGTTCTGTTGGTGTGGGTCACCCCAAGGACTAAGATGACTCCCCTCCATCCTGGCCTCCCCATTGCTGGGAGCCTGGGCAAAGCCTGAGGAACTAAGCACCCTCAGCCCTACTCCATCTGCCTGCGGACAGATGTGCTCCTTTCTTTGTGTGGGAAGGGACCTTGATAGTTCTCTTTGGGGTCCCCAAATAAACTGGTCTGTGGCTGTCTGGAGATGAGCAAGCAGTACCTGCGAATGGCCTCCTGTGCCTGCCCCTACTCCCCCCGGGTCATTTGGCCAATGACACCCTTATTCCCCATTCCAGACCTGTCCTGACTTACTGCAGCCTGTGGAGGGGCTGGTGCTCAGGCTACAGCTGAAGGTCACTTTCAGGAACCCAGGTCCCTGTCCCAACTGCTCTGCTGGTAGGAACCCGAGGGCCTGAGGATTTGACCATGGCCAACGTTACCTGTGAGACTCCTCCATGGACCCCCAACTGGGACTCAGAACACTGTGAACATATTCTTTAAGCAGCTGCTACCAACCACGGGAAATGGAAGCGAAGTCATCCTTGTCCCACACCTCTCCTGGGTTATGACATTATACTCCCAGCTCTTTTGCCCTGTCAGAATCTGTCCACCAGGTGGTGTGTGCCTGCCCTGGGATCTCAGGCCAGTTACTGTCCGAGTTACCTGGCCTGAGTTGTTCCCCCTAAGCCCACAAGAGGGCGCCCGAGACCATAAAATCAGACACCACAGCAACTGCTGGGGTAGTGGAGCCCAGCAAGCCAATCTCTAAACTCTCCACCCCCCAGCAGGTCCCAGGGTCCTGTTGTGTGGGCCCAATTCCCTCACCCTCTGGCCCCTTAGGAAAAGGGCTTGGCCAGCCAAGCAGGGGCACCCTCCTTCTAGCCTCACTCTCTGTCCCAAGCCACCTCTCAACTCCTGCCTTCACCCTTGAACCCCCTTACCTCTTCCCATCAGCTGTTCAGACCCTGGGCGGAAGCAGCCCATTGTGACTCCTCAGTCCTTGGTTTCAGGAACCCTCCCTCTGACTTTTCTGTCCCCCAGCTGCCCTGGATGGGAGCAGAAGCTATGCCAAAGGGTGATGTGGGGCGAGTCTCTTAGTTCTCTCCCCAAACCACCCCATGCAGGTCAGCCCAGCTCACTAGAGCCCACCCCCCGTTCAGCAGGAGCATCTTCTCCTCTGTGGGCCAGGGGTCTTCTCTGATATGTCTCCTACTGCCTGGCAACTAGTAGGTGCTCAGCAAATGAACATTTCCCCACAACTTTTTATTAGGAAAAATTCCGAACATACACAAGGGTTGAAAAAACAAGTACACTATTCACTAACATATCAGCCACTGAAGATTCAACAATGAATATTTTTGTCCTATTTGCTGTACTTTGGAGAAAGCCATTTGAAATGAACATTTCTTGACATCATTCACCTACATAATTCACCATCTTTCTCCTAAGAATAAGGACATTCTCCTAAAAACCTCAACATTAAATGCTACTAAGTGATTTTATACCAGTGAGGAGCTCTGGTCCAGGAAGCCTCACAAAGGGAGTGGGTGGAGCCTACCTCCCAGCTCCTGACCATCCCCTCCCCTCCAAAGGGCGAGCTGTCTGGATGGTAGAGGACAGATACCAGTTCCACCTGGGACACCCAGGTACCCATCTCACCCCCCAGGAGCTGGCAGTCTAGGTCTGAATTTGGAGGACTGCAGTGTGCCAGGTGGGAGTGAAAGTCACTAGGAGTGGGGAGGGGGGTTAACGTCAGCCCTAGGAGCCTGGAATAGCACCTGGCATGGGCTCCAGCCCTGCCCCACCTGGCTCACAACCACTCAGTTCACTCAGGATGCTTCCAAGGCCACCAGGCCTAAGCAGCTGAGGTGGGCATACAGCCCTCTGCCTGCAGGCCCAGGGGTCAGACAAGGAGATCTTCAGGGCCAGCTTTGCTGGAGAAATTAAATATAGAACAGGGAGACACAGTTGCCAGGCAGAAGCAGGCGGTGCTGTGAATAGAACAATGCTCTTTGCAGTGACGAAGCTACAAGGGAGCCTGCTACGTGTGTGCCAGGGGCTTCTGGGCAGACTTCCTGACCCCTCACGGTGACCTTTGAGCTGCATGGCTTGGTCCCGATGCAAGGAATCTGAAGTTTGGACAAATGAAGTCATTTCCCAAGACCACTCTGCCGAGAAGCAGGGAAGCGACATGCGGACTGTTCAGAGTCCATGTTCTGGCCACCATGGTGATCGCTGGTCCCCGGGGTCTCTGTTTCAGGCCTGACTCCAAGGCCAAGGCTCAGACCCACATCTTCTTCTTCGGTATTTCTCTGGATGTGCTGAACATGCCTGTCCCTTAGCTCACATTTGCCCACCGGCCAGCAATGCCCTTGCAGAGTAGGTGCTTCAAAAAGCATCTAACAGAAGATGGCTGCAGAATGAGGGCCTGGCGGGGTTAGAGCCTACAGAGACGACAGCATGTGGAGGCCTGAGAAGCGCAGAGGTGTGGAGTCGTCTCCCTCCAGAGATTCCCTCCTTCACAGGCTCTGGCACGCTGCTCCGGGAGCCTGTCTGGCACAGGGACAGAGGCCGGGTGTGCACTGTTACCCACTGCCCCGAGCTCCCTGCCCAGCATGAGCCGTGCCCGTTCCTGTGAGCCCTGTGTGGCTCTGAGTTGGCTTAGCCCCAAAATGGGGCCTGTTTCTGGGCTTCAATAAAGCATGCCCATGAGTCAGCACTGAGCAACAGGCAGGCAGGACACGGGACGTGGGACGGGCAGGGGAGTGGAGGCCGAGGGGGCTGAGGGTGGGGTGCTGGGCCAACACCTGTTAGAGCCTACATCCTTGCAGCCTCCAGTGGCTGCAAGGTCTTTGCTGCTGCAGATCTTGCAGGATTTTGTCACAACCACTCCACAGGTGATGGCAGATTTACTCTGTGACGTTTGAGGGTTAGCAAACCTGAGGGACTGGGTGCGGTCTGATCTGCCACATTCCCTCTACCCAGGTATGACTGCTCTGAGAACCCCATCACACCTACAGCCCCAAGAGGTACCTGAAGGAAGGCTAAGGAGGGAGGGGAGGGTGTGGAAGGCGGGGTGTCCAGACCCCCTTTCCTGATTGTGCAACACCACCATTAAAATAAAGTCACACAATGCATCTTTTATTAGACATGATTTTAATACCATATCAAAACATCTTGACTAATGAAGAAAGCTTTTCCCCAAGCTTTGAACAATTTTTAAACATTTTATAAGTTTTTTTTTTTTTGTATTTTAATATATAAATACAGAACCCTATCTTGCATGGGCTGATGCCACGTGTGAACATCGATGGCTGAAATGTTCTCAGACAGAGTGCCTGAAAACGGGCGGCTGGACATATTCCTTTAGTAAGTCTTCTGTTTGTTTCAGTTTTCCGGAAAAAATTCCACAAGGGTCTAAGAAAAATGTTCAGGCATTTTTGCAGGACACTTGTGATTGTTCAGTCCTCTGAACTGACCAGAACCAGGAGGAAGGGAAGGAGGGAGAAGACTTGGGAATGGAGGGGAAGGTCTTCCACGGGTTTTTGTTTTTTTGGCAATGAAGTCAAGATCTCAGGGTCCCAGGGGAGAAAAGTGCAAAATGAAGCCAGAAAAATGGACAAAGAAAATCAAGGCAGAGTGGTCGGTGATGGACAGGGCCGAACTGACGGGGCACTGGGCACAGGAGGGCTGTGCGCGTGGGCTCCCGCGCCACCAGAACGCGCATCTGGCTCTGGCTCTGTCACCGAGTGGGCTCTGGCGGGGCAGCAGACAGTGATCTGTAAACATCACGGGGGAAAACACCAGTCGACACTAGACTTTTTTTTATGATTTTTTTTTTTGTAAACACTTTAGAGACAGACCCACAGTGCCTTTCAAAGGTGAAAAAGAAAATGCCCTTTCCCTCCTGGGATGAGGGGTGAGGGGAAGGATGGCGGTCGATTCTTCTCTCCAACTCGTGGCTCATCCAAATTTGGTATCCTCAGGGAGAAAGGGAGAACCATCCTCTGGAAGTCAGTGCGGTAGGGTGCCCCGTTCCCACTGGTGTCCCCAGCTCAGCTCTGCCCCAGTGTCCGCAGCCTCCGCTCAGGAACAAGGCTGGCTGTCCCTGTGTGGACCACAATATGAAAGTTGTGCTCCCACGGGCTGAAGCCAGCACGAGTGACCGGCCGAGGCCGGGTGGGGCGCCTGCGGTTCCAGTCTGGCCTGAGAAGGCCAGCACCGTGTCGGGAATTCGGACTCCAGCGCCAGGCTCCACTCCCTCCGCCTCACTCTCACCCCTGCTGTTTCTTCTCCCCACGTCCTCAGTTTTGGAGGTGAGGGTAAAAAGAGCACATGTCCCTGATTTGTCTGCCGTCACCAGCTGTTCTGGGAGTTTACTTGGAATAAATAAAATAAACTTAATAAAGAACAAAAGAAAACAAAACAAACGAGAGAGAGAGAGAGAGAGAGAGAGAGAGAGAAAAGAAAAAAGGCCCAAACCTTTGGATGTGAGAGGAGGCGGAACCAGGGTTGTGGTCTCCCTGGGGTTTGTCTGCTTCCCAGAAAAAAGGAAGCACCAGCCCAGAACTTGGGAGGGACAGGTAATGTGGAGGACAAGAGAGGACGGTCGGCAGTAAAACAGGTGCCCTGGGGAGGAAATGGAAGGTTCCAGAGGGGGGACGTGTGTGCACATTTTGGGGAGGAAGACACCTGACTGGTCTGCTGTGGAATCAGGGACCCGTGCTGGGGGCAGTGGGCTGCGCCTGGCCTGCAGCCTCAGATCCGTCTGGCAGCCTGAGGAGGGAGGAACCAGCAGCAGAACGATCGCTGACGACTACCGCAGGGGACAGCACACTGTCCCACAGACTGTTTCATTAAATGAATGTGATGTCTATACGGGGACGGGGAGCGAGGACTTGCCCTACCCGCTCAGCAAGCACAGAGCAGGTGCAAGCCCAGGGTCCTGAGCTTGTGTGGCTTCTCCCACCTGGCACATTCCAAGGGGCTCTTTCTGAACCTCATCAGGGAGATTCACCCTAGACGTCTGGAATCGACTGGTCTTTCCCCGAAGGATCAACTGTACTGAGCAGGTTTTTCATCATAACCGTGCAAGGTTGTATCTCTTGGCTTTCCCAGAATCATACCCCCTGCCACAGACCCACTAACTGGTAAGGTGCTCCCTTCCCGGGGGTGTGTTAAGGGCAACTCAGCCCCCACCCCCAGGCTCCAGAGTGATCTGACCCCAAACCCTAAGCCCAGAGCACCCCCAACCACCAGCTCACCTTTGAGAGGAGTCAGCAAGCAAGCCCAGCAGGGTCAGTCCGCAGGGTGTTCTGGACAAGATCTGTTCACTTCAAACCACGAGTCTATGCAGCTGAGGCAGGAGGCGGCAAGGGGAGACACGTTACCGCTGACCGGGCCGCTCCTTAGGGAACTCGCTCCAAGGGTCAGGTTTCTGAGCAGGGGTTTCCTAAATCTCGCCTGCGAGGACCCCAGGGGAAAACAAGCGTGTCCCCAGATACCCACTTTCTGAAGCAGGAAGAAGGCAGAACACCAAGATTGATCAAGGCTCAACCCAGGCTGCCAGCCTGGCATGGTGGGTGTAGGTTGGGGTGGAACTGGATGCTGGAAGGGGGGAGTGTGGCCTTGAGAGGGATCAAGACCTTACCTGCACAGAGCCCAGGAGGATGGCAACAGCTACTGGTGAGTAGGGGAGAGTGCAGGGCAGCCTGTCAGCTAGCCCTAAGGCTTGATGGGCAGGAAGTGGGAACCGGACCCGAAGGTTGGCCATTGCTCTGACTCTGGGGACCTGGGGGAGTCCTCTCTTTGGTCAGAGGAGTAGCTTTCAGGGTCTCTCCCCAAGTAGTGACTTCTTAGGGGACCCCCACGCCACCTGGTTCAGCTGGCTGTGGTTGGCAGCCAACTCCGAGCCGTTCCCAGAGGACAGCCCTCTGGCTTAGTGACATTGCTAAGGACAGCCGGATGGGAGGCTGACAGTGAAGCCCTGGTCTCCAGTGTTTACACAAAGAACCGTCTGAGTCAGAGAGGGAAGGGAGGTTGCTCTAAGATAGCTTTCTGATCTGTAAACCAACATCTGGGTATTTTGAAAGACAGGATCCAGATAGGTAATTTGCAAAATTCTCCCCAGAGCCAAAGATTCCCTTCTTCTGGTTCTGGTCAGTGCCTGGCCAGGACCCTGTAGCACTCTGTGTGGGCCTGGACCCAGGCCCCTCCTCCAGGCCAACCTTGAGCCTCCTCTGCCTCAGCTGCATCTGCGTGCCGGGCGCCACGGCTGCCCTGTGGCCAGAGGCTCTGTGAGTCGGGCTTTGGAAAAGCCTGTGTGTCATAAGGAAGCTGAGGCTCGAGGAGCCAAGGGCAGGTGGCGGCCACAGGCAGCACAGAGCGTCCTCCTGTCCTGGGAAGGGAGGTGTCTCCTGCTGGAGCCTGAGGACAAATCTCGGCCCTGCTAATTATAGCAGCTTTCGGTGCGTGGCCCCATAGGCAGTGGCTGTCCCTGCCTCTTGGCTCTCTGAGGAGAAGGGGACGTATGCAGAGGCACTAAGCACACCCTTCCCTGCTGCTTCTCTCACACAAGTGAGGGCCTCACCCCGTGCGTGGGGCAGTGGGGTCCACGGAGGAAAAGAAGGGTTGGGGAGATGGATGAAGAACGAACCTTCCAAAGAAGGGAAACCTTGGCTCTGTGGGACCCTAAGTGCCTCCAATCTGTGGAGCTCCACAGGGCTCCCCATCACCGCCCACCATCCAGGTGGGTCATCAACTCAGAGCAAAGCCTCTGGCAATTTGGCTCGGCCCTGTACTCAGCACGTCTGCTGGCCTCTGCCTCAATCCCACCCACGTCCCAGGGGGAGGGGAGAGGGGGAGCTGTCCCACAACCAAAGGAGACAGAATGGCTAGTGATGAGGGTTTGCCCTTCTCCCCTGCCCGTGGCTAAGGAAGAGGCCCTCTGTCCTCCCGTACCTTTTGTGATAAATGCACAGGCAGGGCAGCCTGGCTATCGTGTCCCCCTGAAGCAGCTCCTCCAGGCAGATCACACACTCACCCGCGTCTTTAGTCAGCACGTCATCTGCAAAGGGGAACAGGGGAGAGGGGGAGAGGGGGAGAGGGTCAGTCACCAGCAGACAGGTGGCACAAAGCAGGCACGGGTCTAGAACTGGTTGGGACTGCCTGGATCACTCAAAGTGTGCAAGGCACTGTGGGGGGCACCGAAGCCCAAGACGGACCTGGACCTGAAGGCCCTCGCTGCAGAGACAAGACACACATATCACACATTAATCATGCATATCACACGTTAATCATGCAAAGGCAAGATGGAGTTAATCACCAATAGGTCACCCAGGGTAAAGTCAGGGGGCTTGCCAAGGGACAGATGTGTAGTAGAGGCAGCATGAGGCAAACTATTTCCCTGAACACACACATAGACCACGCACACTGATTTCTGGTTCGGAGAAATACGGTGATGGCGAGAGTAGAACCGTAGTACAAGGTACGGATGAATGGGAGAGACATGTACTCTCATAAATACTTGTACATGCCTGTCAATGGCAGCACTGTTCACAATAGCCAAAGGGGAAACAAACGTCCACCAGCTAATGAATCGATAAGCAAAAGGGGTCCCCTGGCTGGTGTGGCTCAGTGGACTGAGTGCCAGCCTGCAAACTAAAGGGTTGCCGGTTCAATTCCCAGTCGGGGCACATGCCTGGGTTGCAGGCCAGGTCCCCAGTCAGGGGTGCATGAGAGGCAACCACATATTGACGTTTCTCTCCCTCTTTCTCCCTCCCTTCCCCTCTAAAAATCAAAAATAAATAAATAAATTCTTTTTAAAAAGTGGTACATCCATGCAAGGGAACATTACTCAACTATGAAAAGGAACGAAGAACAAACACCTGCTACAGTATGAATGAACCTCAAAAATATTACGCTAAGTGGAAGAAGCCAGACACAAAAGGCCGCCTATTGCAATGACTCCATGACAGGGGAGGTGCAGAATAGGCAAATTCATCGAGGCAAAAAGTAGATCAGGACCACGGGCAGGAGGGAGCGAGGAGCGACTGTTCAATGGTGAGAGTTTTTCTTTTTGTGTTTAGAACATCTGACATGAGATCTGCCTTCTTAACAAATTCTTAAGTTCACAGTCCAGTCTTAATTCACTACAGGCACAGTGTCGTACAGCATCCCTAGAACTTACTCATCTCGCACGGCCGAAACTTTGTACCCACTGCGTAGTGACTCCCATCTCCCTCTCCCCTCGGCCTCCACAACCATCATCCCACCGCCGGTTCTATGGGGTCGACAATCTTAAATATCACACATAAGTACCATCATGTGAGAAGTTTTCTTTTGGGGTGATGAAAATGTAACTAGACAGACATGGCAGTTGTGCGACACCGTGAACGTTGTAAATGCCACTAAATTGTAAGACTCAACTTAAAAAAACAGAAAAAAAACAGGCCTCCCGCCCCCACACCAAAAAGAATGAATGGGGGGAAGCTGCTGCACGGCACGGGCCCCGGCAAAGCCATGACCAGAAAAGCCGAGCTGAGCAGGAAGGACAGCACAGCTAAGTCAGCAGTCCTTTACTACATTTCTATGACATTCTGGGCACTGGTGACTCAGTGAATAACCCACCAAGTCAGGATGTAAGAAGCTCACAGGCTAGCAGGAGGGGCTGAACAAGAAAACGGAAATGAACAGCAAAGGAATTTCTAGGAAGTCTTATGATGCATACAGGCTCAGGTATGAGGGGTATGAAAGATGCCTAATCGGGGTGGGGACTGTTCAGGGAAGGATATTCCCGGCAAAGGGAACAATATCTGTGCACCTGGAACAGCAGGAGGTGTGCAGACGCCTAGGGCCATGGGGGCTGGGAGCATGAGACCAAACTCATGTCCTGCTGTGGCATCTGGATTTTACCTGGTTCACTGACAGGCCCTTGAGACCCACTCTAATCACATCTGGCCCCCAGAAACTGCTGGGGCACAGACTGGAAGAGCCCACGGATGGGAGCCCATTCTGGAGGCCAGCACATTGATGCAGGGCGAACCAGGCCTGCACCGGCAATGGGGGCAGGGAGGGTACATTCATGGGGGCAGCTGGGCCAACGGCAGGCACTTGTCGCTGAGAGAGGGGCCCAGGAGGAAGAAGAGAAGTGTGGGAAGGAAGCGATGGATTCAGAGCTGAGTGGGAGGTGCCGGCCAGGCATCTCCACTGGGACATGCTGATGGAAATTTCTAGGAGTCCGTTCAAGTCTACCTCTGGGGTTTAGAAGAGAGATGTAGGTGACAGGTCATAGATGTGACATAAAGTGACTGTCTGGGAAGAAAGTTTAGATGGCAATACAAAGGAGGCAGAATATGAACCTTAAAATCTGAAAAGCCAGTGAAAGAGGTGAAGTAACCTAAGGCTACTCAGAAGGTCTCAAAGCCGTGGGAGAAAAACGGAGAGCAGGATTGTGGATGGGAAGAAAGGGAAGCGTAAAACAGGATCAATTGTCCACTGCTAAGACCGTAACTGTTCGTGAACGTTGTCTGTGATACACATTAAGATTTCATGTGTGTGCATTCACATGAGCCTCACAATCTGAGGAGCTAGGCAGGGCCCATGGCGGTGCTCCCAATTCATAAATGAAGGTACAGAAACCAGACACCCTGCCTAAGGCAGAGGGCTCAGGAATGCCACCTCATGCAGGCCTGGGGCCCTCTAATTGGTGTCCTCCTCCAGGGCTGTTTCTCTGGGCCCTCTGATTACTTGGGTGGAGAGAGAAACATCTGGGACCAAGAAAGTGAGGATTCTTCATGCCCTAGAAGACTATGGTGACTCAAAGCCCCTCACCAGGAACTCCGAGAAAAAGCCCAGGATAAAGCTGATTCAATACGTCAGTTCCCACGCACATGGAGACAGAAGAGAAGTCACTCTCAGCTTCTTGGCCACCGGACAATCCGTGGTCATTTGCTGTCTGTTAACCCAAAGGTGCCTGAGGTCCCTGGGATGGGGCTTGGAACCCGACCACACAGGGAGGCCAGCAGTGCTCACACCTAGCGCAGCGCCCAGGGAGCAGCCTCTTCCCACGGTGGCAGGTAGGAACTTGCCTGAGTGGGTCGAGTAGAACTCCCTGGCCCTGTCCCCGGGGCCCTGGAAATCGGCAGCCCCCAGATGTCTCTGGGAGCCTGGCAGGGGAGAGGAAATGGCTGAAGCTCCGTTACAACCAGTTCCTACAACACATCCACACTCTCAGGTGGGAGCCTGCTGCCCACTGTGGGCGGGCCTCATGGGACAAAGCCAAGGACGCAGGTCAAGGCCACTCTGCAGATGGACTCACATGTCCCTTGGCATCCCCAGGTCCCCAGAGGAGGGGGCTCAACCAGTGCTTGTTGATGAGAACACAGGAACAAAGCTGTGCTTTCTGCCTTTCTCTTACTGCCTCCTAAACCCCTTCCAAGTACCCTGCTATCCTCAGGGAAGCCTATGTGGCTGGCTAAGAGGGAGACTGGAGGTGTTTGGCCAGGCTGGGGGTGGTACAAAATGGTGCCAATGCCTGTCTCTCCAACCAGACCAGGGAACCCAACCAGCGCGGCAGGCAAAGTTCTCTAGACCCAAATTGGGACCCCCAGAGATGCTGGTGGCAAGGAGAGGGTGGGAAAGCCCAAAAAGCTATAGAGAACATCTCTGCCGTCAGCCAAGAGGAAAGGCTGATAGTCGTAGCTCACAGCCAGTAGCTGAGCGTGGGACTGTACATAATACATTTCCCCTTGTGCCTGAGGGAAGAGAGGTGGGGGCCGGAGGGAGAACCCCCAGCAAATGACTCAGAGATAGAAACTCCATTCCCTGGCCTCATTTCCAGCCCAGGTGCAGAGGTGCTGTTCTGGTCTACTGGGGGGCAGGAAAGGGCAGTGCCCAAAACACCAGGACTGACCAGCTCCATTCCTGGGAAATCCCTAGGCAAAGGGGGATTTCTTTAAGCAGAGGGAGTTTCCCTACCCCAACACCCCAGGACAGTGAGGTGTGACCCAATTGCTTTGGCTTGGTGAGGGGGGGCTGCTATGATGGCCGCCCAGAGGAGTGAGCCACTAAAGCTCAGGCCCAGAGGGCTGCAATTACAGATGCTCCCCACAGCCACCCCATTCAGTCCCCTCCTTGTGCCTCCTCCCCTCCCACCCACTCCTCATTCACCCAGCAGCCTGGCCTGCCAAACAGTAGCTGCTGGGAGCGCCCTCATCCCCACCCTCATCCCCACCCTCCTGTAGATAGGACACCAGGACAGACACCTCTGCAGCTGCTCAAGTATCTAACAGCAGTTCCTGGCCCCTCCAGAGCCAAGAAAAGGCATTTCCACCCCAAATACAGGTCTCAGTAGAGACACAGGCCAAATGAGCACCAGTTCCTCACATCTGCTAGCTCGGCTGCGGGTAAACTAGCAGCAAGCAGTCCTGCTTTCAGGGGAACCAGATTCCCCAGCCTTTAAACCTTGTGCAACAGTCAGCATTTCAAGAGCCCTGAAGTCGGGGACCATGACCTCCGGCAGACAGGAGGGGAAGGCAGTTAGGACCTTGAAGAAGTAGGGCATGGGGTCTGTACCCCCAGAGAAAGCTGAGGAGAGAGAATCTTCTGAAGCTGCTCTGAGCACCACCAAGCTCTCCTAATACTGTAGGAAAAGGAACCTGCCCACACCGGGATTTCCCAGGGTCAAGAGACTCTGGTTGGTCCGGGAACCAGTGCTTCCTTTGCTTTCAGTGGGCAGTTGGTCATCTGTTATGCCCCTCCCCTCCCCTCCCCTGTATTCGCCTCTTCTGCTCACAGCAAAATCAGGTCCCCCATCTCAAGGCTCACTCTGCTAGCAGAGCAACTTGTTAGTCAAAATTTGAGTGCGTATTCTTGAGTTCCCCCATCTCGGAACTACAAACAGATGTTGGAAAGGGAGAAAAATTAAAAGACCCATTCGAGCTGACCACATTTGCCCACAAAAATGGGTCCCTCCAGCTCTCTCATCTCCTAGGATTCCGGGCTCCAGAGCCACACTGGAAGAGCACAATGAGGGATGTGACACTCAGTGCTCTAGGGTCTGGCGGTCCCCCCGCCCCTCCAGCAGGGGCTCGCACCTGTCCTGGGAGCACAGGCTACTGGTCTGCACCTTTCTCTAGAGCTCTGGACAAACCAGTCGAACTAGTCTTGCCTTTCCTAAATGTCTGTGTGTGTGGCTTTTTTTTTTTTAAATCTGGCAGATGGCTACTGGAGGCCTTCCAACCCACGCTGAGGCCAAACCTTATAATAAGAAAAATACTACTTTCTACCCTGCCTCATTCAGGAGGTTTCTACTTCTTTTCCTTTGGTGGTTAACTGAATTTCATCTTACATAACCGCTGTAAATTTTCTAAAAAATTCCCCAATTTGTGCCAGCAATTAGAGAAAGTATGTGTGTGTGTATGGGAATCTCCAGGGGGCTGACCAGGAGTTCTAGGGAATCTTCCTAAGAAAGCGGCACTTCTTCCTCCATCCGCCAGGAAAGCCTCATCCTGCCCCTTCGAGAAAGATTCTGAGAACTCTGTACTTCACAGACGTTTCCCCTCACATTTTTTTTTTAACTAGAAAAGATAAAGTAAAGTGAAGCCAGGAGGTTGGGATAAGAAATCGTGAGTAAAACATGTTACTGACAAAACCAAAATAAATACCTACAGGTCCTGACTGGGGGCGCTGGCCTACGGGCAGGACAGCCTGTGCTTCATCCGAA
>VMDR010007694.1:0-26073 GCA_007922815.1 Macrotus californicus
ACATAAAAATGTTCCTCTGGAACACTGGTTTTCAAACTTTGTTCTGCAGAATTCTAGTGTTCTGTGAATACTTTTATTTATATTACAATCATGACAAAATGTAACACATACCTCTAAACATTAACACACATTGAGACTTCTTATAATTAATGTTAATTAACACCAATGTGTTAATTTGTGCTATCAAATTTACTTTATTCCTTAGAACAAAGCTCTTTGACATATCTGCTTATTAAATATTCTGAGATTAAATGGCAAGCTGTTAAAAAAAGATTTATCTGTGTGAATCAAGATTTTTCTCAATATTGTGCTGTGCAATCAAAACTAATATAAAGAAAAAGATGAAATGCTGACACAAGACTATGTTAACTATGGCCATAATATAAAACATTTCTGTTCATCAGCATGACTTCAGGGCTCACCATCAGTGGGGTATCTGTGTTGGTTCTCACCATGAGGTGAGTGGATGTGAGTGTGTATGTGAGGATAAGTAAATATTAGTTACTTGAATCCAGAATCCAAAATACTAATACCCTTCTTAATCTGTTCATATATTGGTAGCTGTTGATTAAAAAAAGAAAGTTTGAAAACCAGTGGTCTGGAGGTTCAGGATTTTTTTCACGATACCTGAATGATTTTATTCTGGATTTAGACATTTGAGCTAAACTCTGGTGTGAGTCATAAGCCTTAGCCCGGGTTGTCAGGAGTTTCTGCAATTCTTTCATTCTTTGCTTCTGCTTAGTTAGGATCCGATTTCTCTCTTCTTCCAACATTTTCTTTTCCTCAAGTGATCTCCTGAGGGCAACAAACTAAGGCTTAATTCACTTTAAGCCAATGAGAATGTTGCTAGCAAAGATTTAACACAGGATAAATCAAATGTTGAAAAAAGGCAACCTTTTGAGAAGGATCTGACTTGTAAAATTGGAAATCAATAGAAGGACTATAACCTTTTCTATTCCCATGGATTCATAAAATGGAAAATACATTTTTAGTACTCCCTCTAGCAAAATGTTCTATATTACAGAGTAAAATATATTACCAGATATAATAATTTCTTCATATTTTCAAATTCACCAACGTAAAATCAATAGTGCTGCAGACACTATGTTAGGAACCGTAAGTCAGTCAGTACTGCATCCTAGTTACATTTACCTTGTGGCTTGTTCTCTTCCTCTGGAAGACACTGTGGGCATTGGAGGGCTGCAGTTAAAAGGCACAGGCTTTGCATTTGGACTTCTTACTGGTGACTTGGGCCTTAGAGACACATAAGGCCAACGTCTTTCTTTTAAGTTTTCATCATCTGCTACAAGATCCGCCAAAATTTTCTCTCTTTTAGTGGATGCATGTGAGGCTGCATGAAAATCAAATGGTTTGCCGACTGTTAGGAATTTTGGACATTTCTGTTCTGAGAGGCGTTTTTTATTTCTCTCAGGAAGTTCTCCCAAATCAGCAGTCTGGTTCCTAGATTTGTATTTACACTTCAACTTCTCAACCTGTTCAAGACAATTGGGCTTCCTTGCAGCAAAACTTCTGTAAGCTGGTCTACAAGGGAGAGGAGATGAATTTGGTGAAAGTTCTTGGGCTCTCAGCTGTGTCTTAATGTTTCTATAGAGCTCATCTCCTTTTACCCTGTCACTGGTAATTGAACCATAAGTAGATTGAGGTATAGGTCTGGCTTTAAATCGATTTATTTTCTTTTTAGACTTGAAAAGGTCTCTCAGCTGCTTTTCCCGGATTGCTTGCTTCTGTTCCTCCCTTGCAATAAACTTAAATGGCTTTTGTGAAGCCAAAAGAGCTTCTTTGTTTTTCTCCTTCATTATCCTTCTCCGTTCTTCATTTTTCTTGACTATATCATGATAAAGGGGTAGGAAGACAAATGCTGGAACTGGGTTGGCTCGGAATTTTTTCTTACACTCTGAATCTTCTTCCTGTTTTTTGAGTAGTTTGCATACCATTTCAATATCTGATTTAGATCGTAAGTGCTCTTCTTTTTTTTTCTGTTCTCTAATCATCATTTGAAAAGGCTCAGGTACTGTAAGCTTTGGCACCCACTCTTTTGGTTTTTTCTTTGTTTTTTCAACTGCTGGGAAGTCATCATCTTTATGCTGAATGTACTCTTTAACAGAAAAGTTTGTCCACATGTTGTTGATGAGCTCCTTAGCATAGGACATCCTCCTGCTTTTCTCTGGACACACTTGTTCTAAGCTGGGCCATTCATCTTCAGAGGAAGACACAAGCAAGGAGGAAGAATGACCTAAATCAGGTTCTGAAAGCGATGTGATTAACGACATAGGGTGATAGGAGTTCTTTTCTGATACAGACCTAAGTGAGAATATCAGATTACACTTTCAGTTGTATGTGACCAAATGTAAATATTAAGAATTATATATTTTCCTAGATCAAAGTATAATTAGTTAGAAGATAGGAACTGGCTTGTAAAAATTATCACTCTTATTTAGAATAGAGCTGGAAAATGCCTATAAATTATCTAATCCGACTCCCTCATTTTATAACGGAGGAACATGAGACAGTTGAGGTTTCCTGTGTCTAACCTCTGAACTGAATTATCCACATTTTCCAGAGTCACCATCTTAAAATATACGTCTAATCATGTCACTCTCTCTCTGCAAACTTTTCCATGATTTGTCATTGTTATAAAGTCAAGTATAGATTATAAAGCCCTTTAATATTAGCCCTTTCCTACCTTTCCAGTTTTACCTCTCATCTCTCCTTACCCCAATCACCATTCTAAGTCATATCCAATCATGTGAAGTTCCTCACACACAACATGACTTCTTCTGCCACCATGCCTTTGCGCACGTGGTTTTGGCTGCCTAGGAAGCCACTCGTTGCTGCAGCTACCTGACCCCTCAAAGACTAAACTCAGATATGACACTTCAGTAGAAAATTCCTGCCTGTGTCCCCGCACTGACACCCTGACATGATCAACTGCTTTTTCCTCTGTCTCTATAACACTGTTACACATGTTATATTGCAATATTTGGCTCTCAGCTAGTCTTTGAGCTCCTTGAGGGCATCTCGATTTTGACTCCCTAGTATCCAGGTAAGAGCTAGCACACAGAAGATGCACAATCAGGGCAGACCAACTGGATGAGTTAAGGAACTTGCTTCAAGTTTCAAAACAAGCGAGTTTATAACAGAAATAGGTCTTGAAATTGAAGACTATTTTGAAAACTTGGATCCGATTTATGTCTTAGTCCTAAACTCTTTTGTACTATATCTTTGATGAGCTCATGTTAATCCACATAACATAAAGAGGTTTTAAAATTAAATTTTACTATTTATCATTTAAAAATGACTCAGACTAAATATTTGCATATATGTCTACAGTTCTATGATTGACAGGTCAGAGAGAAAAGACCAAATGGCCACCAAATGACCCTTAAATCAAGATGCCACCTGGTAGGTTAATAAGGCATTAAACATTTTGAATAAAATCCCTCCTCCCTAAAAGTACAAAGGGATACTTGAGAAAAAATATTCTGAAATGATTTTAAGTTTACATTTTATTTTATAGCCCACAAATGACATTATATACAAACTTACTTGGAAGAGCTGCTAGAAGTTCCTTCCCTAATTATCACTGGCTGAACTTCCTTTAACTTTAATTTATTCTGATACATTTTCTCCAACTTTGCCATAGTTTCCATGTGGGCGGCCTTCAGCTCTTCTAGTTTCCTGAAATATTCTTCATTAGAGTGGTAGATACCAGAAAAGTCCAAAGGGTCCTCATAGCGTATACACGTTTGTTCATTCATCCCGGAAATGGTGTTAAAATTAGTCTGATAGGAGGGAAAAAAACCTGTTATATGGTGTTTGGAATTGAAAAACAAAGTTGACACTTGTTCTCAATGCTGCTTATTTGTGGGTTACATATATACATTACTGGATTATAAGTTACTTGTGGGCTATGTACATTTTCCCCTCGTGACATTTTATTAAGAACAAGAGAGAGAAACCAAGTTGCCAGAAAACCAATGCTACACACTATAATAGGATAGAGCCAGACTATCTTTCAGAAAGAGTCTCCAGCGTTGTAAGCGATAAATGAGATGAAGAACAAAGTTCCTCCTGCTGCAAACCAAGCAACCACGACGCAACACCCTCCAGGAGCTGGGCTCCCCCAGTGTGGGCACAGGGTGTGCCCATGGAGAGACTACAGGGAAGAGGGAAGTGAGGGCAGTAGAGCGTAGGGAACACAGTTCTCACTGGCTCTTCAAGAAGCCCTCCTGGATGTGCAGGGGAGACCTCAGGAAAGGGGTGGGAGGTACTCTCGAACAGCCACTCCTGGGGGCAACAAGAGCAGTAGCTCTCCTGGGTGACAGGGACTTTGGGAGTGAAAAGAGAACAACAGTATAGTACAGTATAACTACACAAAGTATAGTTATTCTATATAGAGGTCATGCCTGCGGAGTCTGACATCTTCTCCCCTACCCCACACCAGTTTCTTTTTTTTTTTTAAGACTTTATTTATTTTTAGAGAGAGGGAAATGGAGGGAGAAAGAAAGGGAGAGAAACATGGATGTGAGAGAGAAAAATTGATCGGTTGCCTCTCGTACATGCCCCAAATGGGGATTGAACCTGCAACTGAACCTGTAACCCAGGCATGTGCCCTGACTGGGAATCGAACCAGTGACCTTTTGCTTTGAGGGACAATGCCCAACCAACACAGCCACACTGGTCAGGGCTCATAGTTCTTTTAATTGAAGCAACCATAGAGGTAAAAATTCCATTTTCTCCATAACTGCAGAAATTTTTAAATTTTCTCAGTTGAGAAACAGTTGAAGTTTTTATGAAGACTCTGCATAAAAGGTTGCTGACCATGGTCTCAGATTTAGCCTCATGTCTGAAATATGCTCAGAATGAAAAAAAGTGTATTTGCCTTAGAAATATAGACTCAATTTGACAAGACACCAGGAAATAAATTCGAGTAGCTTCTCTCAATGAGAAAATGCAGAAGAGTCACTTGTATATAAAAGTTATAGATATGGTGTGTTTTAAAATGGGCTAAAAACAGTGTAAAAGAGGCCTGTATCGTATTATGTGGACTGACTTAGAGAAAATGAAGGAAGGAAAACAAGTTTTCTTCAGTAGAACTGGTGTGCAGAAATTTATTACCACTAAATCTATGACTCAGAGAACTGCTTTACTGTCACACAACTCAATTAAGAAAATTTTCTGATATCTTCTACTGTTCTTACATGTGTTTCCCATCATTACCTTCTTAGCTGTGGAAATGAGTATTTCTTTAACTTCGTCACTCATTAAATACTTAGGGATGCCCAGCCTTCAGCTAGCTGCTTAAAAATACAAATCAGATAAAAACTCCACCCTCGAGAAGTTTCCAGTTAGTTTAGGGGTGGATGCGTACATGGATAATGGACAACAGACTTTGAATAAGACAGAACTCCTGATTCCTGCCCATGAGCGGCTCTCAGCTGAGCGGCAGACAGAGAAGTGATCAAGTATGTCACAATATCCGTTACCACAAAAGCTCAGAGAAGGAGTGCCTAATTCTGACCTGGGGAAAAGAAGAGGTAGAGTTTGCCAGGGGGAACCGGATGGAAACATGTTAGGTGAGGACAAAGTTTAGGGAAGCAAGTGAAAAACAAAGAAATCCAAGGCACAGTGCATTCCAGGCATTCATCATATGTTACATCACGATGATGCAAATGGCAGGTACTCTTCTTGATAAGGAAACAGGCTCAGAGGATTTAGGTGACCTCCCTTCAATCACAGAGCTAGTAAGTAGTAGGGCTTGGATTTATTGCACATCCCAAGTGTCAAGCTCCAAAGACACACCACACTCCTCCCAAGGGCAGGAAGGGTTTTTTGGCTACAAGAGGAAGGAACAGGCATGGTGTCCTCAGAGAGAGGTAAACAGTCCGGGGCGGGCGGGGGAGAACAGGGTATACAGAGAACAGGGGAGGATGGGAAACAAGGTGAAAAGGGCAAGTTGAGAGCCCCAGCCAAGGCAACAGAAACCTTGAAAGGTGTGAGCAGAGGAGTGACATGATCAGAAATACTCAGGATTTCTCTGGTAGCAAACAGTTAAAGAAGAATGGTTAGCAGCAGTATTTAACGAGCTAATGCAAAGGTCCAGGTTAGAGATATCAAGGGTAGAATTAAGGGAGCAGCACCAAGGAGATTGCCTTGGTAGATTAAGGAGGCTGAATCATCAACTCAGTAATAATCTGTATTGTGGGCAACAAACTGAAGATGTCAATTTGGAGTGCTGCCTGTCTGCGTAAACACTGCTGCTGCCATTTATCAATGCGGTGATTTCAGGGGAGGAGAGCATTTTAGGAAAAGGAAACTAATCTCTCTCTTAGACTCACTGAGTTTAAGGGATAGTAGAACAGCTGAGTTTCCAGGGAACAGGTGGGTAAATGTATCTGGAGACATGGAAAGGAGGCTGGGCTGAAGACGGAGGTATGGTAACCACTGATGCACACACAAGTGCCAGGTGCAGCCTTGCATGTGGATGAGGCTGCCTGCCTGCACAGAGTGTGGACAGTAAGACAGAAACTTGAGGATAGGAATGTTGGCAAGCACCAACACTTAAATGAGCAGTGAGAGGAGGACTAATAAGAAGCAGAAAGTGGTCATGAGAAATACAAATACCAAGTGATAAGGATATTCAAACAAAGGGAGCTTTTGTTTGGTTTGAGTCTATAAGAAAACGGAAGGCTTTCTGAAGGAGGTGCTATTTAAGCTGAGTCAAAGAATGGAAGAATCTGGAGGATCAGGGAAAGTATGGGGGGGAAAGGGAACAGGTACTGCAGACAAAGAAAAGGACATTAACAAAAGAGGTGGGGGTGGGAGGCATGGTGGAGAGAGAGATGTGCCCAGTTAGCGGTTTTGGGAAGCAAGCTAGGAAAGGAAGGTTAGGGCAAGCAGGAGGTAGTTTTCCTTTTTTTGTCACTAGCTCCTAACTACTCACAGGTCACTTGGTTTCAGCCCCCTTAGGAGCCTCCAAATATAAAAGGGTTGAATGGAAGTTAAATAACTTTTCAGTTTGGAGCATTCTTATGGCTTGGAACAAAGATTACAGATATGGTGTCAAATTCTCATTCAAGCCAAGGTTCTGCATTTCTTAGCCATGAAACATGAGCACTAACTTTTGTTACACGGTTTGTTTGTTTTTTAAGATTTTATTTATTTTTAGAGCGAAGACCTGGCCCTCAACACAGGCATGTGCCCTGACCAGGAATCGAACCAGCGACCCCCTGGTTCACAGGCTGGCACTCAATCCACTGAGCCACACCAACCAGGACATGAGCACTAACTTTTGAACACCCATTTTACAGTACATAAAGTAGGTATGCCAGGTGTTAAACTATTGTCTCTCAGTTCCACTGCCACCCTTCTACACCCTGCTAGGTAATGCTGGGGATGGGACTCTATAAACCATGTTTCTGCCTTGCCAGCTGCTGCTGGGTCGACTCTGCCTAAAGAGGGGCTAGAGGGCTAGAGGAGGAAGAAGGGACCTATTCCTTCCTGTTAGTTCTCTGTCCACTTGTCTGCTTGAGTCACGCTGGAAGTGATTCTTCCCCTGAACAGCAGCAGTGGCGGATGGCAGTTTGCAGTTTTTCCAATGCTCACAGAATCAGCAAAATCACCTCAGGGCCCTTATTCAATGTCATCTCCTCAGCAAGGTCTTCACTGGCTACCCTACTGGAAATTACAACTTCTCCACCCACTCATAATCAGTATCCCCTTTCTGCTTTATTTTTCTCATATGGACTTACCAGTAACTGACATTCTGTATATCTTTATTTATTTGTGTAGTGTATGCCTGCCCCTTCCAAAAAGGAAGCGTCGCAAAGGCAAGGATTTGTCTGCTTTGTTCACGGTAGTGCCCCCAGTGCCTAGAAAAAGTGCATGACTAATGGCAGATGCTCAATAAGTTTTTGAGTGAATGCACAGCTAAAAAAATATTATTTCTACTGAGAGGAGAGGTATTCCCTCATAAAGGACTCAGTCCTTCTCAGAAATACTGGCTGCTCTAAAGATCTATATTCTACAAAGTATGAAGAAAAGGGCTTACTAAAAAAAAAAACTAAAACAGGACATTCCACAGGGCTGTTTTTAGACAAAAGTATCCACGTACTCTCCACACACTCTCTTATAACACCCTTTAGAGAAGACCTTATAACAATCATTTTACATTAAAGGGTAAAGTTTATTTGGTCCTGAAAAAATTGAAAAAGATACCAAAGTATCTTCTGAAGAGATGTGGCAGGTCCAATACTTTATACTTACGCACTGACTTTTAACAGTATCCATCCCATTTCTGTTTAATACTTTTATTTTTAGAGTTTTGTTGCTTTGAAGAGTCTTTAAATATTTTATTTATTTACTTTTAGAGAAAGGGGAAGGGAGTGAGAAAGTGAGGGAGAGAAACATGTCAGAGATACATGGATAGGTTGCCTCTCACACGCCCCCGCAACTGGGGACCTGGCCGTGTGTCCTGACTGGGAAGTGTTCACAGAATCCACTGAGCCACACCAACCAGGGCTGTTTAGTTCTCTTAATCCTAGTCTAAACTTTTCAGATAAACTGATCCTACAGTGTTTTACCTAAAACAGAAGAATGGCTAATAAGTGAATTCTAACTCTAATTTCATCTTTGTCTTTACACGGAAGAAAACATTTTAGTGGATCAAATAACCTAGACCAAGGACATTATTTTCCAAGAGCCTAAAGGAGCACCCTTTCCCTTTAACTGGTCAGCTCTTTGTGGAATGTTGTGCATGCAGCCACTAGATTAGGGGATAATCTTCCCTAGATTGGCTTGACCCATTTAGATGATGGCTCCTTCCAGCGAATGTGCTTCATTAGTAATCAGCACTCAATATTATTTGTGGTATACTCTATCTAATATCATCTGCAATTCTCGAATTTTTACAAAAAAATTTTTTGCATTAAAAGAATTTGTAAGAAATGAGGCAGATCTACATGTACTAACATGGGTAAACCCCCTAATAAATGATAAGAGAGAAAAGCAAGTTTCAGAACTATACGCACATATAAAATGCTACTGTATGTTAAAATATTATATACCCTGTAGACAGGAAGAAGCCCAGAAGAATATGTATCAGTTTCAAAACAGTGGCTACCACTAGGGAGGGAGGAGGGACCCAGATTTTCCTTTGGTGGGGAGAGACATTAAAAGGCCTAAGCCTTATTTGTAACACTTGACATTTTAAAAGGAGAATGTGCTTGCCCTGACCTGCGTGGCTCATTGGTTGGGCATCATCCTGCAATTCCTGGTCAGGACATATGCCTGGGTTGCGGGTTCAGTCAGTTTCCGGTCATGGAGTGTATGAGAGGCAACCGATTGATGTTTCTCTCTCACATTTATGTTTGTTTCTCTCCCTTCTTTTCCCCTCTCTCTAAAAATAAATACATAAAATCTTTAAAAAAATAAAATTAAAATTAAAGGAAAATGTGTGCATGTATTCATGTATTACTTCCATAAGTAAAATATAACTTAAAAAAAAAAAGAAAAAGAGCCCTGGCCATGTAGTTCAGTTGGTTAGAGCATCATCCCAATACTCTAAGGTTGCGGGCTTGATCCCTGGTCAAGGCACACACAACCAGTGATTGCATAAATACGCCGAAGAACAAGTCAATGTTTCCCTCTCTCTCTCTTTCCTTCCTCTCTCTTTCAAACCAATAAAAACATTTAAAAAAATAAAAGAAAAAGAATGTTTTGTGAGTATTCATACTAAATTTAAATTTGAAAATTTCTAATGACTACTTTGTCTGTCTGGTACCTGCCTCTCTCATTCCTCTAGCCATACTGCTTACATTTCCCTTGCTCTTCTACCTGCTCCCACCCCCACCTCCCAACTGCCCATAATAACTCTTATTTAAGAAAACAAAAACCAACCCTGTCTGGTGTGGCTCAGTGGATTGAGCGCTGGCCTGCAAACCTAAAAGATTCCTGGTTCAATTCCCAGTCAGGGCACACGCCTGGGTTGTGAGCCAGGTCCCCTCTATACTCATTCCTCCCCAAGTTGTCCCCAGTTGAGTAAATGGCACTACCTTCCATTCAGCTGGTCAAACCAGAAACCTGGGGATGGGCATTCTTGATTTCTTCTTCTTCTTTGGCCTTCACGTTCATTCTTTAACAGTAAATCCTATACATTCTAGAGAAATCTGTCCAGTTCTGCCACCTCCCCAGGTCTCTAGGTCCAGCCACCACCTATGGCTCCTGAATTAAAGCAGAAGAGACTGGTTAGGAGACTGTCTTCTAACCAGTCTCTTACTTCTGCTTTGCCAAACCTGCCAATCATTCTCCACAAAGCCATCAGAGCCATTTTTAAAAAATGTGAATAGGGCTCTGGCTTGTGTGTCTCAGTGGATTGAGTTCTGGCCTGCGAACCAAAGAGTTGCTAGTTCAATTTCCAGTCTAGGGCACATGCCTGGGTTCGGGCCAGGTCCCCAGTAGGGGGTGTGCAAGAGGCAACCACACATTGATGTTTCTCTCTCTTTCTCCCTCCCTCACCCTCTCTAAAAAAAATAAATAAAATCTTTATAAAAATTGTGAATAGGGCCCTGGCTGGGTAGCTCAGTTGGTTAGAGCATCGTCTGGATATGCCAAGGTTGCTGGTTCCATTCCCAGTCAGGGCACATATAAGAATCAACCAATGAATGCATAAATAAGTGGAACGATAAATTGATGTTTCTTTCTCTCTCTAAAATCAATATTTTTTTCCTTTCCACCATGTTTGCATGCTGCCATAACGGTGTGCGTGAATGTCCTTGGCTGATCCTCTCAAGAGTATCAACAATGCTGAAAAGAGAGGCAAATACCAGGTTCTTATCAGGCCGTGCTCCAAAGTCATCATCCAGTTCCTAACTGTGATGATGAAGCATTGTTACATTGGTGAGTTTGATATTATTAATGACCACAGAGCGGGGAAAATTGTTGTGAACCTCACTGGCAGGCTGACCAAGTGTGGAGTAATCAGCCCCAGATTTAATATGCAACTCAAAGACCTAGAAAAATGGCAAAACAACCTGCTTCCACCCCATCAGTTTGGTTTCATTGTACTGACAACAGGCATCATGGACCATGAAGAAGCAAGACAAAAACACACAGGAGGAAAAATCCTGGGACTGTTTTTCTAGGGATGTAATACATATGTACAAGTAAAATGCCTCAATGGACAAAAATAAAAAATAAAATCAATACATTTAAAAACTTTTTAAAAAATGTAAATAGGAATATGTCAGATCTCTTGAAAGTCTTCAAGGACCTCCCAATGCTTCTATAGTAAACACTCAACTCCTTACCTAGGTCTATAAGGCCCTGAAAGATTGGGCCCTGTTTACCCCTCCAACCCCATCTCCTCCCCTCACCCACTCTTCCCCTCTTTTCCAGTTCTTAATCACACAAAGCTCTTCATCTTCCTGTCTTAAGGTCTTTGCGTTTGCTTCTTCTCCCTACTTGGAATGCTTTTCCCACACCCACTCTTCAAATGGCTACTCTTTTTCATCTATCAAGCACAATTTAAATGTTCATTAATTCAAATAGGTTCCCTCCTACTTCTTTTTAAAATCATAGTAGCCTGTTCACTTCTTTCTCAGCATTTTTTATCTTGCAATCATTTGACTGTTCATTTTTTATTGTCTAACCTTCCCACCACACTGGAAGCTATGTCTACTTTACTCACCACTGAATCGTCAGTGACTAGCACTTAATAAATGATCAATATTTGTTGAAAAAGGGAAGGCCATCCCATTAGGAAAGTCAGTGAAATTTTAACTGTGGATTATAGAATAGTGCTTTACCCATGTCATCATCAACCACATACGGCCTATGAACGGATATCTCCAAATGAGGCTAGATTCAAGGAACATGCCTTTTTTAAAAAGGAACATGTTTCAGTGCCCATATGAGCATAGTCATGAGGGTGTTGTGGGGTGAGGGGGAGAGAGGCTCAGGCAAAGGACTGACAGGGGCCTAGTGTGACAGTCGGTTCTCTAATTAATATTTTGTGGTGGCTAGAGTATCTGAGTTTACTATATTTTACAGGTGACAAAGTGGAACCAAATTAACCTTTAAAAATCAAGGTGGAAAACTAAGCTAGCTTGGTTCCTGCACTCTTTCTTTTTTAGTGCTTCTTTCCCACCCCAGTGACCTTGGGCTATCAGGCAATGAATGGCAGTTTAGCAGGTTTGCTTTTGGAGCCTTCAAGACTCTGCTGCCTTTTTTTTTTTCTTAGTAGAATCCTGTCCCTTTGAAACTAGCTCATTAGATAAATTAATCTTTCCTAAGGTAATAACTTTCTAATCCTCTGAAGTTTAACAAGGCATTCTGGAAACATACTGCAACTATAGAAATGACAGACTCCTGTACCACAGCAAGCCAAAGTAGAATTTAATCTTTGAGCAGGTTGTTCAAATGACAGTCCCATTGGCAGTAGTTATTATTATTACTACTGATTTATACAAACTGCTCTTTAGATATGACACATATTCTCTCATTTGGTTCTCATAACATCCTAGTGATACAAGAGAGAGAGACAGTTATTTTAGTGTTTTTTATAGGTAAGGAAACATCTTGACAGTCATAATCTAGGACTCCAAATCTTCCCCCATCTCTTTGGCTCCTTTGTTGGCTGCTGAAACTTGTGTTGAGGGGAAGCTTTATCATGAATGAAACTGGTCCTGCAACTCCCACTCTGGTTCATGTTCGGGGTCTCAATCTGTCTTCCTCTGGATAATCTCAAGTAGTTTAAGGGTGTTGGTGAAATGCTTACCATAAAAAAATGTTCCTACAAATTTTCTCATTAACAGTTTTAGTGTAGATTAAGGAGATTAGAATTCCAAAATATCCAGTGATTTCTATTAGCCCTAGAGCAGAATGTTTTGTTTTTTTTTTTGTATCTGAGAGGCCTGGAAAAATGATATTAAGCACCTTTAACTGGAGTTTATATCTGTAGACTGATAGTTAAAATTCAAGGTTTCTATCTCTTAAGGGAATAGAGCAGATGGCAGACTTGGCCCTCTACCTGGTGTACAGGTGTTCGTGACACATGTGACACTGAAAAGTGGTCAGTGAAAAGGCTGTTTCACAACACCCTGAAGAGCCCTTTAGGAAATAATGGGTCCTTAGTAATTTGCTTCTCTGGATGTTTAATATACCTGTCTGACCTATCCACTGCACTCTTGATGGTTTTAAATATTGCCTCTCATGTATCGTGTTAAAATGCACTAATAACCAAGACCTAACGGTGACAATAAAACACAACTCTGATACCCCATATGGGTTATCCTCTGTGGGGTAGATAGATCAGCCTTCCTCAAGTTAAAAAGAAAAGGGAGTATCTACTTCTGACAGATGCTAGAGGATAAGGAGTCAGGTTCTGTGCTTTGCACTCTCTGGACTAAATAGAATAAAATAAATGCTCTCCACGAAGATTTTACAACAATCTCTTCAGTAAAAGTTAAAAGACGTTTTAATGCCTCGGTTTTGAGTGTTCTCCATGGGGACAGAGAATTACCAGGAAGGGAGGATCTGGACAGGGCGCAGCGTTTGCCAGCCCGCCGCGCAGCGGGGTCCGCGGACAAGCCCTCAGCCCGCACCCAGCCAGCCAGAGCCCAGCCCCAGCCCACGTCCCGCCCCTACATTACCAGCACCCACGGTCGCAGCACCGCCTTCTGCTCTTCTTCCTCTTCATCTTCTTCCTCCTCCTCCAAGGCCGCTGCCAGAGACTCTAAGAGGTCCTCGCGTTCGTACTGGGCGACCCGCGCTCCAGTGTTGGGGTTTACCGGGGTTTGAAGACTGTAGGCCGCCAACCTCGCCGCTTGGTGCGTGGAGGCCATCACCACCACGCCGCCGAGGCCTCAGCGCCCGCGCTGGCCCGGGGCGGGGAAGCTGGTGTGGCCTCAGGTTACCCAGCTGCGCCCTGTTTGGGGCGGGCGGTTACTAGGAGCGCAGTAACTAAGGACGCTACAGGGACCGAGAGGGGCCAAATGTCACTCAAATCCTCGCAAGCTGCAGGAGACTCAAGGCGAGTGCCTCCTGTATAGTGGAAGTCAGTGCTGAGTCTCTGCTGGTTTAGAGGGTTGATGGGCAGAAAAAGGCGCCTCTTCCCCAGCTTCGTGCCTCACTGCCTTTTCTCAGGCTTCTCACATTATACTAATGAAACAATTCGTGTTGGGGAGGGGGGAGGAAAGAGCGCACTTAAAAAATATATTTTATGTGTTTATTTTTTAGAGAGAGGCGAAAGGGGAGAGAGAAAAACACCAATCGGTTACCTCTCACACGCCCCCAAGCAGGGACCTGGCCTGCAACCCAGGCATGTGTCCCGACCAGGAACCAAACCGGCAACCCCTAGGTCCCCCAGTCCTGGGCTCAGGCTCCTGAGCCACACCAGCCAGAGCAGAGCGCATTTTCATTCATTCAAATAACGTTGCCAACAGGAGATGGGGGAGGCAGAGGAAAGCAAGGAATGTTATTGCGTGGCGGCCTCTAGCAATGTGACAAAGTTTGTATCCTGCTACCTAACACACACCCCCCAGCCAAAGAAAGGAAAGGAGTGTGGCATATTCTACTCTAATTGACTTAACATCTAGCAGAAATCGACTGATCGAAGGAGGATGTTAAGTGTGCGTTTATCTTGGTCTGACCCACCCACCACTGAATGACAGTTCAGGTATATAAACCTGGTGTTTGCTGGTTGGGTCCGTCAACTTCACAGTGGTGGGTTTGGAAGGTGCAGGTGCCTAAAGTAACCACAGGGGTCTCAGCCCCACACCAGGCCTCCACAGCCCAGGGTTCCAGTGCCAGGAAGAGAGGCCCCCGTAACTTCTAGCTATAAAAAAGTACAGGGAGTGTGGCTAAGACAGAGGGCTTCTGGAGCTTCAGGCAGTTCCTCTTAAAGGGCCCAGGCACAGACTTATTCACACCGTCTCTTGAGGTCCAGTACTGGGGCAGCAGTTTAAAAAGGCACCAGAGACGTGGAGGGGCTGAATTGTCTGGTAACAGGGTGTGAGCTGGGGGTTGGATAGCCTCCCAGACAGAAGTAATGGCAGTGGTCATTGTTCTTTTGATAAGCCTCGCCTCCCACAGAACCGGAGACTGGCGCTGGATCTGAGGCTCCATCAACCCAGCTCACTTTGTTTGCCCTGCCCCACTCAAGCTGTTTTCAGTGGGATTTTCCAAACGAATAGCAGTTGCAGCTCATGCTTCAGATTTTCTTACAATCTAACAAGCAGCATCTGGCCTCAGTGTGTCCCATACCACTTGCCAAGTGGCCCCAGCCCCAGCACTAGCAGCAGCTGGCCTTGGTTTGCAGCTTAGCTTTGCCTGGGCACCCTCAAGCCCGGCAGTATCAGCCATCTGCAGATTGCTTTGTAGCTCATACCAGGTAGCCTCAGGGAGAACACAGGTGCTGGCTGACCTTGGCCTGTACCTCCAGGGAGGCCCCCAATGGACAGCTTCAAACCACATACATTAAAGCACCACCATCCAACCACCTCAGGCAACACACTCAAGGGGCAGACTCAGCAGGAACCAAATCCTCACTTAAGTCCTGTTTTGTGGGGTGGGCCCCTGCACAGCGGACCCTCCATGGTAATCAGAGGTTAGTGGTCACAGCTAGTTCTTGCAGCTGCTTGGCCCAGGGGGTAAATTCTTGCCATTGACATGCCAACAGCAATCAAGGCTCAACTACTCACGAGATATAGCAGCTCTACCTAATACATAGAAACACGGGGAGGTTACCAAAATTAAAGAGAAACAGATCCCAAATTAAAGAACAAAACTCCAGAAAAACAAAAAAATGGGGACAAGAAATTACTAGATTCAGAGTTCAAAACTGGTTATAGAGATGTTCAATGAACTTAATGAGAACTTCAACAGCATAAAAATTACTAGTGAGAAATGAATATACCAACTAAAATGAAGAATTTACAGGGAATCAATGGTATAGTGGGTGAAGCTGAGAATCAAATCAGCAATTTGGACTATAAGGAAGCAAAAAACCCAATCAGAACAGGAAAAATCATCCCCCCAAAATGAGGATAGTGTAAGGAGTCTCTGGACTTCAAGTGGACCATCAGAATGATGGAGGTGCCAGAAGAGAGCAAAAAATTGAACACCTATTTGAAAAAAATGACAGGAAACTTCCCTTAGTGAAGGAAATAGGCATGCAAGTCCAGGAAGCACAACGTGTCCCAAACAAGATGAACCCAGAGACCCACACCAAGATACATCATAATTAAAATGCAAAAGGTTGAAGACAATAAAGAGGAAGCAGGAGCATAAGCTCTGCAACAGGAGTGTGCTGGAATACAAGGAGGCCGTGTGAGAGGGGTAGAGTGCAAAGGGCAGTATTAGGAGCTGAGACACAGGTGAGAGATGTGACAAATCCAGGGTGTATATATGCTGATGAGAAGTCTTCAAATCCATGAACATGGGATGTTTCCACTTGTCAATTTATTTCACCAATGTTCTGTAATTTTCATTGTGCAAGTCTTTCACCTTCTTAACCCCTGAGGTTTGTAATTCCCTTTTCAGATTGTATATATATGCAACTTCTTTTTACGTGTTAACCTTGCATCGTGTTACACTGTTGTATTTATTAGTTCTGATACCTTTTTCCGTGGAATCCCTAGGGATTCCATATATATATATATATATATATATATATATATATATATATATATATATATATATATGACACACAGAACCCTGTGCTAAATGACTGATAAAAGTTCCAATATAAATAATTTGGAGAGCTATTTTGACTTAAAAGATTTTAGGACATACCTCATTCAACAGTTTCATGGCAGCCAGCTTACTTATTTTACAGTAAGCTCTAAATAGCCATTAAAAGGGGGAGACAGTAAATTGAATTCTAGACAATCCAGAAATAGACATCTAAACATATTAAGACTTAAACTTAATGGTAACTATCTGAGTTGCCAGATACTAAAGCAGCTTCAGACTGATTGGCTGAAATCCTCCACAGATGCAACAGAGAACACAAGCCACTTTTATAGCTCCCTGTGAAACAGAAGACAAGGTAGGGGTAATACCAGATTGTGTAGGCCCAATTTAGGTCCACTTCAAAGGTCAGCCTTTATGCAAAGGCAACAGAAGCCATGAAAGCTTTAATAAAGGTGAGTGCCTGAGAAGTTTTTAAAAAATCAGTAGCCACAGTATGTGCAGAATTAATGGGAGAAGGTTAAAGTGAGGGAAGAGATTACTCTGATTTTACACTATTCATGGTGAGACGTATGCTTGATTGGGTAGAGTCAATGAAAGTGTTTAAAACCACTGAAACGACCTATTAGTTAAGAATCCTTTTTGCATAAATAAAATTTGCTACTTATGCATACACTTTTATTTGTAGAATAAAAATCTCAACACAACAGTGCTTATTCTTGGAAAAAGGGATTAGGATTATGAAGTATAGGGAGCCTTCCATTTTTTTACTTTGTATCTTTCTATAATGTTAACTTTTCAAACAGCATATTATTACTATGATAGTTTTGTGTAAATGGGGATTTATCAGGGTGATGAACCGATTGATTTAGCCATTTGTCCCCTCAATAATTCTGTTAAAAAAAAAAAAAGTAACACAAGGTATTCAGGATTAAGATCCTAAGGAAATCAAGAGGTAAATGTGAATCTACCCCACCCCCTTCTTATACACGTTTTTCAAGAGTGTCTGAAATAACAGAAATGTTGGGAGGGGGGTGGCAATAAATTAATCTGCCTTTTGAAACCAAATATTTAATATTTTCATTAAACTGTATTAATACAATTTCAAGTAAATGCAAACTGGAAGACCAGGCCCAGGAATTCATAGAGGAACAGTATTTGAAACAAGTAACACCAGTAACTTTCCTTCCACTCCAGCTGCACTATTAGTGGCCATGATGTTGCCAGTCCAGCATTATCCAGATTACCGAGTGTTTACCTGACAAGAGAAAAACCAGAGTTTCAAAACCTGTAATAACAGACTTATAAGGATGGAAGACATTTTAGGCAATATCTAAATCACCTCTATTATTACAAGTGAGAAAAGACTGTAAAAGTGTAAACTGTTTTTACTTTAATGACTAGCAATCTACTATTTACCCCCTACCCCCACCCCAGCACTTTCTTAAAAAAATACGCCTTTCTGACCCTGTAGGAAAATCCACAATCTATACATACTTACCACATCATCAATTTTCAGGATGCTCCGGACAGTTTCAGTTGCTAGAGTCAGTGCACTAACTGAAACCAACAGAGGCTGGACAACCAGTTCCTCCAAAATGTTGGAAATACCACCCTGCAAATTAGTACAAGTTGCTTTTAGTGTCTATAATTACATACATCATCAACTACACTGTTATCAGTATAGCTCAAGGCCTTTTCAAATGCAGCTTTCCCTTGGTCTAGTCAATAATAAGGTATTTTCTACTAAGTAAGCTCTTCTCTACACTCTATGTTGTATTTCAAGTAAAATTTGGAAAGAAAATAAACTAATGCTGGATTCCTCCAATCCTCATTCTAAAATGTCTACATATTTTAACTTAAAAATATCCCGGCAAAAATTAGGTAGAGGATCACAGAGATTAAAAATTACAAGAACTTTTTTTTTTTAAAGATCTTATTTATTTATTTATTTATTTTTAGAGAGAGGGTAAGGGAAGGAGAAAGAGAGGGAGAGAAACATCAATGTGTGGTTGCCTCTCACATGCCACCTACTGAGGACTTGGCCTGCAACCCAGGCATGTGCCCTGACTGGGAATCGAACTCGCGACCCTTTGGTTCATAGGCCTGCGCTCAATCTACTGAGCTACGCCAGCCAAAGCAAATTACAAGATCTTTAACGCTCAAATCATTTCTGAGTCATAATTCTAATTTTGGCCAAGTCTGGCCTGTTCTGCCTTTTCTACATCTCTTTCAAACTCTTATCGCCACTGTCCTAGTGCCTTTCTCCTAAGGATTACTGCTGATGGCCAGAACAAGCAAACCAGTCTCCTGTGTTACTGCCTAAAAATAGTTATTATCTTAGCCTCTTGGTTAAAAAATTTGAGTGGCTTCCAACCCATACCTGCCCCAATACTCCACGGCCTTTTCATTACAGCTTTTATCTGATCCTTCCAACCTTAAAGTCCACAATTTCACCAACATGTAACCTCTGCTCTAGAGCAAACTAGAACTTCTTGGTCTCTCTCACCTATAAACTATTTGCTCCTCCATCTGAAATTTCTTCATGCCTTACCAACGAAAGCTGCATTTTCATAAAGCTTTTGCTAAAACCAGGTAGTGTCTTCCTTTGGAGTTCTGTACTATTCAAAAAATATCAGCTTGGATTGTCAGTTTCTCCTCAATAGAGAGACAGTAATACAAAAGGGGAAACTATTGCTGTTCTGTGTGTTTACTTTAGATGACTGCAATAGGCTGGTGGTCACAACAACAGCAGTGGTTAGTATGTACACTGTTTACACCAGGCACCTTGGTAAGAGTTTTCTTGTAATACATTTCATCCTCAGAAGAGGCCTGTGAGGGACATATTAACTGTCCATTTTTACAACCGAGAAAACTGAAGCACAGACTATGCAATTTGTCAAAAATTACAGTCAATAATTTGGCAGAGCTAATAAATGAATACACTTGAGGCATCATCTTCATTCTCACTCAATGGTATACACTCATTATCCTACAAGCCTTATATTTAAATCCAAGACTATTTTTACTTTCAAAGCTTTTCATTCAGTAAACAGTTATGAAGCTTTAAAAAATTTTATAAGCATCAACATTTTCTGCAATAACTAAAGGCTAAATCATTACCTTTCGGACATTAATGCCCGTAGTTTTTTCTCCTTGAGCATGCCGGTTTCTTAACTCTGTTACTGTAGAAATGGGATTCAGGCCTGCATTTTCAGCTAGTGTAGATGGAATGACTTCCATAGCATCTGCAAAAGCACGAACGCAGTAGGATTCCATACCACTCAACGTTCGTGAGTATTCAGTTAACCGTAGGGCCAACTCTATTTCTGGAGCACCACCTCCTGCAATAAGAGCTCTGAAATTCACAAACGTATTTTTAGTGTACCTTATCCAAGAGAAATCCATTTTAAATAATTTAGCATTTATACCTTTAAAATAGTCAAAATACAGAAGTTTTAATGTTCTAAATATTATGTAGCAATTTACATTACCTCTTCTTCACTAAACAGCGAATGACACACAGGGCATCATGAATGGAGCGCTCAGCTTCTTCAATAACCAATTTGTTAGACCCACGAACAACAATTGTAACTGTTTTTCCAGGGCTTGTACAGCCTGTAATCTTTAGTAAACAAATTCCAAATTAGGTTATTTGGAATAACGATTAAAATAAACAAAAAAATCCCAGGCAAATAAAGCTTAATTATAACACTGTTACCTTGAGCAGTTTGCCAGAACCATCTAAATTGACCTCCTCAGCTAACTCAGCCGATCCCAGCATGTCAGCAGTGAACTGGTCAATATGAGCAACTGGCTTGGTTCCAATTGTCTAGGAAAAATTGTCAAATCCACAAATTAAAACATTTGATTACTGGATATTTTCACACATACAGATCTTGGGAGTATTTTACCTTACAAATGAATTCAATGTCTTCTCTTTCAATATCCTTAACCACCATAATCTTCATTTTGTTCAGGAAATGTAATGCAAGATCACTAAGAGCATCTCTAAAATACAAAATTAGTATGTCAATGATAGATTAAAAAAACTGCTGTCCAACCAACATCTTAAGGTTTTCATTATTTTATTGTTGTTTAAATGACCAATGACTCAAATTACTTTTGAAGATAATTTAAATTATGAGCTCAAAAGTCTTTTTAAAATTTATTTTTAAAAGATTTAATTTATTTAGTTTTAGAGAGAGGAGAAGGAAGAAAGAAAGAGAGGGAGAGAAATATAGATGTGAAAGAGAAACATAGATCAGTTGCCTCCTATGTGCCCAACTGAGGACCGAATCCATAACCTGGGCATGTGCCCCAACCAGGAATCAAACCGCTGACCTTTTGCTTTGTGGGATGACTCTTAACCAACTGGAGCTCAAAATTCTTAAATTAAGGTTTCCAATGGATAATACTAAAACGTACTCCAATGACATGACTTGTAAAACACCAAGATAATTATGTCATTTAAGAAAAAAAACCAAGTAAGCATATCTCTGATAATACTTGGTTAAAGTGCCCTGGCTGGAGAGCTCAGTTGGCCTCAATATACAAAAGTTGCAGGCTCAATCCCTGGTCAGGGCAAACATAAGGAACAACCAATGAATGTATAAATAAATAAAATAATAAATTGATGTTTCTCTTTCTCTCTCTAAAGAACAATTTAAAAAATTTAAAACTTTATTGATACCTCCTAACTTAGAATGAAGTATGATTAATTCAAGACCACAAATTTACTTCTTCCCACAAATTATCTGGAATGATCCTGATAATCCCGTGATAACTGAATTTTGAGAGCAATTTACTCAGGGTTACTACCTGTTACACAAGAACCACATATTCCAACTCCTCATCAAAGTTTCTATATAAAATGAGCATCCATAGTACTTTCTGGCATAATGTATTAATAAACAGAGTACATGGGAATGCATCAACATATTAGAAGAAAACACTGAAAAACAAAGCATTCTATTAACTTGATATTTAGGATCTTGGTCTAGAAAGATTATACATCTCACATTTAAATCATCACAATGGGAAGAGAACCCACTTTAGAGGATTATCTGAATGCCCCAAAATGCAGATTTATCTAGTTGTTTATCCACCTTACATCGTTCTTTAAAAATTGCTACAGGGTCGAAATAAATAAAATAACTTAAGGGGATCCAAAATAAATTATTATTAAAAGGTAAACAAAATAAATAGTCCCACACCTGAGAATAGACTTCTGTATAAGGAGGACATTACATCCTGTTTTCTTAATTTGCTTCACCAAGTTTAGAATATAGGCTCTCTCCTCTCGTAGCACTCGGTCCATCTGGATATAGTCAGAAACTACTATCTGATTATCCATCTATTTAGAAAAAGAACATAATTTTAAAGGGAAAAAGACTTAATGAAAATATTATTACAGTATAAATCCAACCAAAATTGTATCAAATATTATATATAAACATACATAGAAAAGGTCTATGATGAATATGAATATACACTAACCTTAATGCAGGCCTTATAGTGATCTATATATACCTTGTGTTATTCATATATAGGATCCAGCACAAATAACACTCCTTTTTTATTACAAAATCATGAGCATGTATAATTCTGTAACACAACTGTATCACACTCAAGTGTACCATACAACATTTTAGGTGAAATGTTCAAATCGAAACTATAATTACACCCATATTACCCTACCAACCACACTCAAGCAGGTGTTACTTCTGCTGGACCCTGTGTGTGTGTGTGTGTGTGTGTGTGTGTGTGTATAGGACCCCCCCAAAATAGGTATTTATTTTTAAAATTGTGCATTTTTCCTTACATATTTAAACTTCAGTTACTTGCAAAGTACTTTCCATTTGATGCAATACACCTATTGAGACATTTTTTCCACTGCTCAAAACAATTTTGAACTCATTGATTTTGATGACTTTTAGTGCTTCTGCCGTTTTTTGCTTCATCTCTTCCACATCAGCATGTTTCCCTTTGAGGACACTTTTCATCCAGGGAAACAAAAAAAGTTGCTTAAAGAGTGAATAGGCAGGGTGGGGCACAGGGTCAAAAACTGCTGAACACTCAGTGTGGTGTGGGCAGGTGTGCTTGTAAATCACCATCATGAAATAGGCACCTGGCTGGTGTAGCTTAATGGATTGAGTGCTGGTCTGCAAACCAAAACGTTGCCAGTGCGATTCCCACTCAGGGAACATGCCTGGATTGCAGGCCAGACCCCCAGTAGGGGGCACAAAAGAGGAAACCACACACTGATGTTTCTTTCCTCCTCTCCCTATCTTCCCCTCTCTAAAAATAAATAAAATCTTCTAAAAAAAGAGAAATAGACAAATGCTTTGAAAGTCTTCAAAAAAAGTTCATTGAAGTTAAATGCGGCCTCTCACACCACCACCAACTAGTGCACTGACGCAGATGGGTTCCTAGAATACTCACCTAGCAGGGGAAGCCTGTACTACACAAGGCGCCCACCCTCCAGAAGATAATTCTGGTTTTGGGGGGGGTCCTTCAGAGTGTGTGTGTATGTGTGTGTGTGTGTGTGTGTGTGTACGTACGTACTTACACAAGTACATTTTGAGGATCAAAAAATGTACGAAATGATAACCTTGTTTTGTGAATATTCCAATTCTCTTTATACAAATATATTAACTGAAATAATTTCACTTGCATCCTTGTTACTCTACCACTTGTTATTTCTTCAGAGTATAGATATTAAACTGGCTTAAAGTTTCATTTGTACAAATGTAGGAAAAAGATCTGGCTGCTACTGTGAAGGTTTCTGTCCTCAGAAAGCAAGAAAGGATCTAGAAATCCCACCTACACTGCAACTTTTACATAGCCTACTTTTATTATTTCATACATATCCTATTATTAACATATGTCTCCATCTATGAAGTAAATCAATGTTCAATTTTACTGACTAGCCAATTCATGTTATAAATTTTGTCATGCTTTGGCATACATTAATTTCTACTTTTGTTTCAATTTTAGTAATCCTTTTGAGATATCTGCTTTTTATCACTAGTATCAGTATTTTCTATTTTTATAATAATGAACACAAAGTCTGTTATTAGAAAGTTAAATACATAAAGAACCAACTTTATCTGGTTCTACTTACATCTGTTTTGGGGGCAGATAAGCAAAACTGAATAAGCCCAATCTTTGCCTTTTCAACTCTGGTTATACCGGAATTTGCCACCTTTTGAGTGAGAACCAGCCCTTCCACCAACTCACAGTCATCGATTGTCCCACTATGAAAAAAGGAAGCAAGAGGACAGTTAACAGGGAGTAGAAGTCTGTGTGCTCCATAGATGTCTAACAGATTAAAATCATCAATGCAATAAAATGTGCTTCGTCGCCCTCACGTTTATTAGCATCCCCCCCTTCCTGAACCTCCGTGATCACTCCACTACCCTGCCATCATAAGAGTATATAAATTCTTGAGACTCCCAAATTAATCAAGTTCTCATGAAAATCAAAAAGGAGGCACTTTGTGACTTTTACTTAGGTATTTTCCGTTTCAAGTAATATTTAATTTTGGCAACAATTTCCAAAATTAGTTTTTATTCATTAAAGTTATAAATAAATATGCTTACCCAAGTTTCTTAACTATTTTAATATCTCTAAGGTCTACACTGGTAGCTGTGGCTGGATCAATCACTTTCATCACTGCATCTACACTCATTGGAGAAAGCAGACTTGAATATTGAGAGACAACCTAGAATTAAAACAAAAACAAAAAAACTCAGCTTCACAACAGAAAAAGTTCTAATTCTTTACTGAGGAAGATTTTCAAAAGGTAATCTTGCCCTGACTGGTATGGCTCAATTGGCTGGGCATCGTCCCACAAATCGAAAGGTTACTGGTTTGATTCCTGTTCAGGGCAAATGCCCAGGTTGCAAGTTTGGTCCCTGGGGTGTGGGCAGGAGGCAACCGATCTGTTTCTCTTTCATGCTAATGTCTCTCTCTCTCTCCCCCTCCCTTCCGCTCTCTCTAGGAATAAAATCTTTAAAATAGAGAGAGAGAGAGAGAGAGAGAGAAGTAATCAATCACTATTTTAGGGGTGGCGGGGAGGGAAAGTGGGTATATATGAGAAAACATTCCATACACACTATTTTCAACTCAGGTTGCCAGCCACCAAGGGCACAAAATATAAATATGTATTTTTGCCCTTTCTGGATAGTTCAGTCGGTTAGAGCATCGTCCAGATATACCAAGGCTGGAGGTTCTATTCCTAGTAAGGGCATATACAAAAAACAATTAATAAATGCCTAAGTAGAACAGCAAATCAATGTTTCTACCCTCTCCAAATCAATAAATTAAAAAAGCGTGTATTTCCCCTTTTATTAATATAGATAACAGAGAAAATTAATTTTATGTGGAGGTTCCTATCTAAAATGAATTTGTGATCAGATGCTATACATGAGCACCCATAATACAAAGGCACTCGTAAAAATAGCCACTAATATTTACTGAACACTTATATGCCAGGCAGTGGTCTTAGCACTTTATATTCATATATTCATTCAACTTTCAGATGAAGAAATTGAAATAGTCAACTAACAGTTTAGTTATAAAGTGATGGAGCCAGCACTGAACTCTGTGATCAATGCTCGTAACCATTATACTATTCTGTCTGTATTAGTTCTGGGGACATTCAAGAATATTATCTAGCTCTCCATTTAACATTTGAGAAAAAAGAATGTATTGATATAATGCTGATGAAAAGGAAAAAGAATGAATGTGTGTGTGACACAGAACATGACAAAACACAGAAGGTGACATAATTTGCCAAGAAATTCAAAAGAACAGCACTGCTTTAAATTTGATACTAAGAAAAGCAGCACAGATGTTAGTTAAGAGATCGATTATGGATGGGCAACTCGGTCCTGATTCAATCCTCAGTTCTACCCCTTATTTCTGGGTCTCAGATGAGTTATTTAACTTTACTAGACCTATTTTTCCATCTGTTAAATGGTGATACAATTTATATGAAAGCCTTCAAGAAGTAAATTTTACTTGAATCAGTTACACAAATTAGTTTAGTTACCTAATCACTCTTGAGGCTTAACATTTAAGTGTACAGCATCAAATAAAAATCACAGCATGCATAAGAGCTGCAGTTCTTAACAAACCTTAAGCAGTAATTTTAAAATGATCCCTTAGTGCTTGTCTCACCTTTGAGTTCAATGAAGTAGTTGCACTATTTAACAAGGTTTCTCTGTCACTCAGTTCCACAGGTCGAGACATGTCGGTCAAGATTTCAATACCCTTTTCCAAAGCCTTCTGGAATGACTCGGAAATGATAGTTGGGTGAATCCCTGTCATTTGTGAAAATCTAGTTACTTAATTATA
>VMDR010007694.1:26173-39510 GCA_007922815.1 Macrotus californicus
AAACAAATTTTATACTTCGAAAAGAAAGTTGGCAAAAGAGGAAAAAAAATCCCTAATCCATATAATAAACACAGCAAAAGTTCCTAGTAAATCTAAAAATTCTAAAAATTCCTAGTAAAAAGATTATTCCCAATTAAATCTTAAATCTGATGTGACTTAATAACTTTTTGCCTTTATACAGTAATAAAGTATGTTCTATGTTCTACCTACCTTTCTGAAGAAGCTTGGTACAGGAATCTAAGAGAGAGCCAGCAATGATGACCACTGATGTGGTGCCATCTCCTGCTTCTATATCTTGTGCCTTAGACAACTCCACCAGCTAAGTGAACAGAACACATTAAGTAATTCAATGAAAAAATGATAAGAACCAGCCCTGGCTGGTGTGGCTCAGTGAACTGAGTGCCTGCCATTGACCCCAAAGGTCACTGGCTCAAGTCTCAGTCAGGGCACATGCCTGGGTTGCAGGCCAGGTCCCCAGTTGGGAGGGCATGTGAGAGGCAACCACTCTCCCTCCCTTTCTCCCTCCATTCCCCCTCTAAAAATAAATAAATAAAATCTTAACCCAATAACAACTAATTCAAATATAAAACAAATGGCCTTCGCATCAGTGTCACAATTTGATTGTTATCAACACTGTAAGATTCAATATAAATCTGGACTTGTTGCCTACCTTCAGTTTCAATTTAAATGACTGAAATATCTGTGGCATTAAATATTCCATCTATATACTCTGTAAGAAGCCATATTATGATTTCTGGTTCACACTGTGGGCTGTAAATATTTGCTCCAAAGCTACTTAAAAGTTCCTGTCAGAATGCATAAATAATGTTGTACCACAGTTATCCTGTAGCCTTGGAAGCTATGAAGTGGAGGAATTGAGTACCGTGTCAGTTTGGAGTCTTTTGTCAAGTTGATCTGAACTGACCCTGTATAAGCATAACCCGATTCACTTAAAAAGTATATCTTTACATAATTAAAAGGGACTTTTTAATAGACAGAAATTTCTTTTTGTTGACATAGTGACTTCTCAACACTGAAATCACCATGCTTCTTAGATGAATTGGCAGTTGTTTTTAATAAATGTCATTCTAAGTTTAGATACATGGTTTTTCACACAATGAAAATTATTTTGCTGTCATCCAATACTCATTAAACTAATAATTTATACAATTTCATGTTATCTCCTTTGTCAAGTGTATGGCACATTCCTGTTTACAAGCATAGGCACCGTGCACTGAAGAGTACAATCCTAGACACACAGTATATCCTAAAAACATGCCTATTTCCCCTAACAAGATAAAAATCACAATGCTTAAATTATATCACGTGACCAAATAAAACAAATTTAACAGTTTACCAAATATCAAACTGTGCACTTAAAAATAACACCTCATCTAAATGATACTCACCATTCTAGCTGCTGGATGCAACACTTGCATTTGTTTCAAGATGGTGGCACCATCATTTGTAATGGTCACATCGCCTTTCCCATCTTGAATCTGTAAAGTTTTTGTTTTTTAAAAAAGTTATGATTTCAAAATTGATTACCTAGCATTACTGTAACACCCTAAAAGCTCGACTAATTTTAGTACTTCTCATAGAGATGTTTCATTTGCATAACTTACAACTGTGTTTAATGTCAAATTTTATACTAAAAATCATTATATTACTAGTACAATGATTTAACAATATGTACAACAGTCCAACTTTACATATGAAATAGCTGGCTTTATTCCAACTATATTTTATTTGTGAAAAAAGAGAAGGAATCTGGACACAAATAGGTAGAAACAAAACTATAAAGAATCAGTGTCAGCCCTGGCTAGTGTAGCTCAGTGGATCAAGCACGGGCTGTGAACCAAAGGGTCACCGGTTCGAATCCCAGCCGGGGCACATGCCTGGGTTGCAGGCCAGGTCCCCAACAAGGAACACATGAGAGGCAACCACACAATGATATTTCTCTCCCTCTCTTTCTCCCTCCCGTCCCCTCCCTAAAATAAATAAACAAACAAACAAATAAATAAATAAATAAAATTAAAAAAAAATTCTCTCCCTCTCTTTCTCCCTCCCTTCCCCTCTCTAAAAAAAAAAATAAATAAATTTAAAAAAAAAAAGATCTTGCAGTGTGGACAGTAGCATTCAATTAAGTAACACATGATTTAGTTTTTACCATTTTATCCATTCCTTTTGGTCCAAGGCTTGTTCTAATAGCATCAGCAACAGCTGTAAAGGAAGAAAAAGAAATCAAGACTCTTTAAAGAACAAAGTGATTTCTCATTTTGTCCTTATTAGGATATGGTGTAGAACAGTTCACTGTGTCCACTGAAGAAAATTGTTTAATAATAATCTACAGGAAACAGAATAATTTACCCATTTAATTGTCTCATACAATTAATGTTTTGCTGTTAAAGTCACTCCACACAGTTCTTATGGTCTGCCTATGGCAGAATTTTGAAGATTTATCTAATCTTCCTTTAAATATCAAAATGATACTATCTAGTGCTGAATGACTTTCTCCATTCTTTAAAATAAGACAAGTAGCAACAGTATAGGCTCGAGCTCCTACTATACTACGTAATTATTTGTTTGACTCATCCCTCCAAAAAATAAAAAACCCAAATGTTAACTAAAAAACCAAAACTACCCCTGGCTCGTGTGGCTCAGTGGACTGAGTGCCAGCCTGCAAACCAAAGGGCTGCTGGTTTGATTCCCAGTCAGGGCACATGCCTGGGTTTCAGGCCAGGTCCCTGGTTGGAGGTGTGCAAGAGTCAATCATACATTGATGTTTCTCTCCCTCTCTTTCTCCCTCCCTTCCCCCTGCTCTAAAAATAAATAAAATCTTTAAAAAATAAGTAAATAAAAAACAAATCTAAAATTAGAGCTTTCGGTCATTATCAATATGTTATTAAACATCTCTGGACATACAGCCTACCATTCCAAAGTTACTTATTCTTACCATGTGTTCATGAGAATGTTTGTATTTAATTAGTCCACTTATTATTTCCTAAGAGAAATTGGAATTGATAATACTTGACCCCCTTTCTTTTACAATGTCGGGACAACAGATTACATCTCCCCCTTTCTCACACAGCATCTTAGCTCCATGCACAGGGTTGAGATTGTGCCCTAATAGTTTCTGTGTACTCCATTACATAATGCTTGCCCCCCATTTGTGTGAACAATAATACATAATCTTAAGAGCTTAAGAGAAAATATTTGGTATAATTTAAAAATTGTCTCTACCTAATTATTTCATACTTTTGGGCTGCTGTTCCTAATTATCCAGTCAATATTATATATTAGCCTTCCAGGCAATTTCAGGGGACTCTCATGGCTGATTCTACAAGCAAACCAATTCACTTTGAGAATGCCCTTATATTGCGGGTTTGGTCCCCAGTCAGGGCGCATGCAAGAGGGAACCAATTGATGTTTCTCTCCCTCTCTTACTCCCTTCCCCTCTCTCTAAAAATGGATAAAAAAAATTTTTAAAGCCCTTATATTAATCTACATGAAGATAATAAAAAATACACATTACCCAAAAAAATAGAAGACTTTAGATGGCTTGCACTCCCAGAGTGTCGAAATTTGGCACACAGTGTGGCACAGAGTACTACTGTCTATTAAACAACTCATACTGAATAGTGCTACAACTACTACGACTTGTGTGTGTGTGTGTGTGTGGTTTTTTACCTCACCAATGGTACTATTATCTCTTTTTTGGTAACATCAAAATAAAAAACCGGCTCCCTAAATTAAACTAATAATGCAAATGGTAGCAGCTTTTCTCAACCAGTTTGCAGAATTCTGTCTGGCTTGAAAAGACTGTCATTTTGCTCTGAGCCCTCCTCACATCATCTAGGTGGCCTCTCCTTCCCACATGCACACCTCCCGTCCAGTTTCAATTCTCTGTTCTCTGCTGTTTCAAAGGTCACCTCAGTACACTTCCCATGCTGTACCTTCCTTGTTTGTTGAAAATCTATCATATAGCTCTTTTAACTCCCTAGATGACGCCAGAATTTAGGTTAAAATTTGGGCCTAATGAGTTGGAGAGGTCAGAATGAGCAGAGGAGTAGATTTAGGGAGTCATTTGGAAATTTAGGAGAGAGTATTCCTGGAAATAAAGACTGGGTAGATAGCTATCTAGGGGGCATAGTGGAAGCTTAGATTTATTACATTAGAAACAAGATGTTAGATATTCTCTTATTCCACCATCCTTCCTGCAGTGTACAGTGAGACCTCACTTAACATCACTGACACACCTTTGGAGCTGTGGCCAAATGACATAATGAAACCAATTTTATCACAGACTAATTATAAATACAAGAGTTAAGTTCCTAGGACATCTTATTAACAACGCAAAGAAACCATGTTAAACAAAGACATTATTCGAGGACCTGCTGTACCTATTTCTTTTGTCACATCCTCAGTCACTTGGGATGACCTAAAATACAGTTAAGACTGTTTTATATATGCGGCTGTTTACAGGCTTTCTTATTTAATCCCCACGGCAACCCTACAAGTTAGCTATTAACTCATTCTACTGAAAAATGATCTCTAGCCAGGGAGTGATGCCAAATCCTTTCCCAGACACCAGGCCCTTCAAGATTGGCCCTTCATGGTCACTCTGAACTGAATGAAACACGCACTGTACTCAGCTCACAGACGCAAGACCTCTGAGCCTTTGTTCTCACCTTCCCTTCCACACTCTGTATGAGCTGGATTTCTCTTAACCCGCAACAACTGTACAAAGAAGCGAACATTTTCCTCCTATTTTACAGGTAAGTAAACCTCGGCTAGCGGTTAAAGGTTACAAAGCCACGAAGTAATGGCAACAGAGAATAAAACTCGGGTCTTGACTTCCAACATACGCCAAAGTGTTCTACAAAACCAACAAAACTCAACTCCAGCAAACTGTCTATGTCTCTTGATTTCTTGTGTTTAGTTGCACGTGCAGAGAACATAAACGCATAATGTGACTTTCCGCAACTATTCTCAAACAAATCTATTCCCCACAGCCCAATACAAAGGATCCGGCCCCAAATTAGGCACTCAGAGTTTAGCCAATTCGTTTCAACAGTTGCTTCAAGAGAACAAGAGAACGTAAAAGTATCGTGCAAACATTTTACTAGTGGAACCGAAAAGGAGGATAAGCGACAGGGCTTAAGTGTCAGAACCCAAAGGACCGTTGCAGGCGGGCGTTGTCCCCTTTAAGTGTAAGTGAATGACCATGAGGAAAAACTATGAGCGACTACGACCAGAACAGGGGCAAATCCCAAACCCTCCAAACCCGGGGTTGAGAATTATCGGCAGAGAACAATAAAGGGCCCTCCACAAAGCTTCTTTCTTCTACATAAGCACAAGAGGGGTCATCTGAAGAAGCAAAAATAATGAGCCGCGCCCACCCAAGACCAGGGTGAGAACGCAGGGGTACACCCCGCTGGGCCGCGGGTCAGGCCCGGGGAGCGGTACCTTTGGCCGCGGAGATGTTGCTGAAGCGGATCTGGGCCGGCTTGTCGCGGTCCTTATAGGCGCTTTTGTTGCGGCCGCCGGCAGCTCCGGCGGGAGCCCCGCTCCGGGGTGCCACGTTCTCGGGCATGGCTACCAAGGATGGGTTTGCGTGGGCTCAGGAAGAACGGATGGACGCGGATTCCAGCCGGCTGCGGTGGAAGAGTACGCGCCCAACGCCTTCACGAACCTTCCAGAAAGCAGCGCCGGTTGGGAGGAGGAGGGGGGCGGGGGAGGAGGAGGAGGTGGAGAAGAGGACCTGCCTCGCAGCTTGGCGCTGCGGTGACGTAGCAGGCTGCCCGCCGCCTGCCGGCTCCGGGGACGGCGCCGGGGAGCTTGGGGCTCGCTGGGGATATTGGCCCCGGCGCTGGGGGTGGCGGTCGGGGTCGGGGGTGGGGAGGACTCTTGTGAGGTAGAAAGGACAACCCGCCCTTTTAAAGGCGGCCGTTGGGGCACCCACATCTTCCACTGCCATCCCGGGCTGTGAGGTCCCTTCATTAAACGTGTTTCAGGTGTCTTATGCCAGGTCACATATTTTTGTATTTTATTTATTTTGAAAGGGACTGGGAAGAGAGAGACTTGGGAGGCGTGTCTGGTTTTCTTTGCTTGAAGAGTTGGGGTTGATTGTCTCCCACTGATCCATACTGAATGGTAGTTATAGTTTTAAATACACTGTTGTTAAATACTAGAGAATCTTTAAAAAAAAATTTATTGATGAGAGAGAAACATCAATTTATTGTTCCAGTTATTTATGCATTCATTGGTTGATTCTTGTATGTGCCCTGACTGGGGATGGAATCTGCAGCCATGGCGTGTGGCAATACTAGAGAATCTTAAAAGTTTTGGAGCTGTGTTTGCTTGCCAAAGTAGGACTGCCTTGCTAGTTACTGTTAACTCCTTGGTTTTACACTAGATTCTTTTTAATTTTACTTTTTTTAAAAGATTGCTTTCCTACATACTGAACCTACAACCCATGCACCTTTATCAGGAATTGAACTGGTGACCTTTCCCTTTGCGGAGCTACCTCCAACTGAGCCACATCAGTCAGGTCTAACACTTGTTTATTGGACATAAGGTAGCCACTGACTCTCAGGGAGCCTAAGCATTCGGTTGGGCCCAGTGCTAAACCCTTTACATGTTTTAGCTCTCGATCCTCACAACAAGCCTATGAAATACCTCTGTTTGTTCTGCCCTCTCTTCCCTCATCCACAGCCTGCTTATTTTACCTCTTTTATATCAAGAATCTCATTCTCCAACCAAAGTGCCACTGCCTTAGACCCACATCATCATCGATTTGATTACTGTGATAGTTGAGCTTTTGGCTTACCCCAGTCCCTCCAGTACATTTTCTGTACTGCTACCACAGAGGGATCTTTTCAAAACTCAAATCTGATGTTATTACTTGCCTGTTTAAAACCCTTCAGTAACTCCTCAATGACCGAGTGTGAAAATGGGCATTATGTGTAAAATATGACCCAGGCCCTGCTTATCTTTTCAGGTTTATAATCCTATATTCCTGCAACTGGTTCCACATTTGCTACTGTAGGGCAGGAAAGTATCTTTTTTTTCTTCTATCCTTCTAGGTTCTTGCCTGGTGCTCTGTAACAAAAGACATATAACAGAGAAAAGCATACAGATTTGTTTAATGTAAGTTTCATGTGATGTGGGAGTCGTGATAAGGAAATGCACAGCTGAAAACTGGTTAAACTTCAGCATTTTTATGCTAGATTTGATGAGTGGAAAGTTGTGGGAAAATGTGATAGGACACAGATATGAACTAAAAGTAGTAGTCTGGAAAAACTTAGGCCTGCTTGTTCAGATTCCTCTTGGCAGCCATCATCTTTGAACCTAGGAGTGCTCTGGGTATAGAAAGGGCCCTTTTCACGTGAGGGTCTTATGACCTGCTTCAGGAGAGAAGGGGGAGGTCAGAGAGTTCTTGCACCTGTCATTTCTAAAATTTTGCTTTGAGTGTTCCTTCAAATATTTAATATGCCACAGTGCCATATTTTGGGGTAGTGTTTCTAAACCCATTACAGTGTACCTTAACACACTACTGTTTTTAATGCCTCCATGAATAGGGACATGCTATTTTCTATGCAACATGTCCAATTATTTGTTGGTTTGCAACCTCAGGAGTGTCGAGGTGAAATCTGAATCCAGCACAACACCCACCCCCTTCCTACAAGCAGAGGGTGAGACCACTCCAGATTAATAAACAAGGGAACTTAATGAAGCTTCTCTTGTATTGTCACAAGACAAGTAGACTGTACACCTGCCCACCAGAATCTTAAAGTTTATATGGAGGGTGTAACTGGGCTCAGTCATGTATATTGTCGAGATGGTCTTCACCTCACTTTCAGGGCTGTGTCCTTGGATCCACTCCTACTGTGGAAATGATAAACAGAACATACATTCCAACGGCAGGGAAAGGGATGATTGTTCCTGGTCCAGCTAGAAGGCCAGTCAGCGGTCCCGTTCTCTCAATTACCTCTTCTAATTCTATTCACCGTTAAAGCCTCTTTTTCACCTACTGAAGCTGAGTTAATCATTTTTCTTTTCTTCCACCACCAAATCTCATCTCTAGGTACTAAGTAGTAACAACCCTTCATTGTATTTTAATCATTTATTTATACAGAGGAGAAAATACTTTTCTTTCTACCCTCCTGAGTGTTTGGCTGGGACTCCTATAACAAAAGATGGATTAACAAGAAAAACAAGTTTATTAACATGTATACCTCATGTATACATGAGAGATCCCTACAGAAACTGAGTAACTCATAGCGGTGGCTTAGAAATCCAACTTACGCACCATCTTCAGCCAAAGAGGAAAGAAAGGTGTCAGGAAGGCCAGTGATGGGGAAGTGACCTGGAAATGCAACGTAAACATGAGAAGGTTTATTACACAGATTTAAATTAGTGCCTTTTCCCTTGATAAGGGTTTATAGTTGCCTGGGATTGGCTTTTGTTCTTGGTAGGCAGAGCAGGAAGGACAGACACCTTTGAAAATTTATGTCCTACTTTTAGACAAATTGGAGGGCATGGAGTTTTTCTTGTATCTTCTTCTCAGTTGCCTTCAGCTCAAAAATAATCTTTATACCAAAGAGGCATATTTTAGGGTGGCATATTCTGCTACCGTTCATTTACAAGTTATTTTCCCTTACCAGAATGTAAGATTTTAGGGCAAACTGTCTTATTCAATTCTGTATCCTCTGGAGCCTGACAGAATGACCCAAATCTCTCAACTAATACCTGGCTGAGTGGAGAGTGAATGGTAATTAAAGTAGAATTGGAAAAGGTGGAGTAGAGACAGGGAGCAGGGAGAGTTTATCGCGAAACTTTGGGGCCCTGTGTTTGCACATTATTTCAGTTCACATTTTAAATTTTAACATTTTCAGATCTAGAAAACCTCATTGAAAAACACTTGTTGCTGGCCTGGGACCAAACAGCCTGTGAGCCATAAAAGGGTAATTGAATAGAGGAAGCTACCAGTTGTTGAATGGAATGTTAAACGGAAATCTATTTGGCAACAATGAAAGAAAACCTGTTTAACAGGGAGCTGCTATTAGGTGCTTGTAGTTTCTCTTTGGGCCAAGGTTTCAAGGTTTTTTTTCTTTGCTGTTGCCTCACAGCAAACAATCCTTTCAATAGGCCTGTGCCCAGGTTTGTTGTCTGTGAAACAGGTTGTGTTTTGAGATTTAATAAAGTTTTGTTCTCTGATCCTTTTGTTTCAAAGGCATTCTAAAAATGCGGCTGTTACCAACTTTGAACAGTTACATGGGCAATAGCAGCCCCTGGTGGCACAGGATGATTTTCTTTTATTGATCACTGGTGTTTTGGAACTTGCTGTAGGCTCACGCAGGCAATATATGTCCATGTATTACATACATTGCAATAGGAGTAAAACGGTGATAGTGATGTACAGGATTATCGCCCCCCTACTCTCATTTCCTGTGATGATTATTTAGCACTGGGAGTGCTGAGAGGGAGTTCTCAAGGCAAGCAGAAGACTAGGATGTTTATAGAAAGACTTCAAAGAGGTAAACTAACCCCTAGATGTTGTAGCTACATTTGGTGTATATTTGCATTTTGAGACGAAAGTATCTGAGGTTTCTATGAAATTCTGAAAGCATATAATGCTATCAAAATGTTTAAGAAGCTCTGACTGGTGTGGCTCAGTTGGTTGAGCATCATCCCATAAAGCAAAAGGTCACCAGTTTGATTCTTGGTCAGGGCACATGCCTGGGTTGTGGGTTTGGTCCCTGGATAGGGTGCTTATGAGAGGCAACCAATAGATATTGCTCTCTCACATTGATGTTTTTCTCCCTCCCACCAGCTCTCTCTAAAAATAAATAAATAAAATCTTTAAAAATATGTTTAAGAAACATTATGTATGGTGCATAGCTTTTCTCAGTCATGTAGATCACATGTTCTTTTAAAGCTTTTCATTAAAAGAAGTTTGACTTTAGGATAACTACTTATTTTATATTTTCATCACATAACTTTTTCTTACAATAGTATTACATGTACACTGCAGATGTTAAGAAAAAAATTAGATAACCAGACAGAAGAAAACATAAACCATCCTCAATTACTCAGAGATATACTCTATAACCATTTTGGTAAATAAACTTCCAGACTTTTATGATGCAGGTTGATAGATTCAACTATACAAGGTCTGTCCAGAAAGTATCCAGCTATGTACTATGAAAAATAGAGACATTTATTGAAGAAGATAGAAAAAACATTGTACACAGGACAATGATGCCTCAGTCTCCTTCAAAGTAGGCACCTTGGGGCTTCACAGTTCTCCCAGTGTCTCTTCCACTGTTCAAAACACTGCAAAGTCCTTTGTTGGAATCGCCATGAACTTTCCCATTGTATTTTCCTGAATCTTATTGACAGTCTGAAATCTCTTCCCTTTTAAAGGTGATTTTAGTTTTGGGAAAAGCCAGAAGTGACAGAGCACCAAATCTGGGCTGTTGGGAGTCTGAGTCACCTGGGTGATTTGATGTTTCTCCAAAAAACTCTGCAGAGATGTGATGCATGTGTGGGCATATTGTGGTGATGAAGTTGCCAATCACCAGTTGCCCATAGCTGTGGCCTTTTTCATTGTATTGCATGTCTCAACTGAGGAAGAACATTGCGGTAGTACTCCTTATTTATTGTTTGGCCCAGAGGGGTATACTCGTGATGGACAACAGCTTCCCAATTAAAAAGTATAATTAACATGGTCTTGATCTTGCTGCAACTTTGCCACACCTTCTTCAGGCATGGAGAACCAGGTGACTTCCATTGGGATGACTGGGCCTTTGTTTCCAGATCATAGCCATAGACCTACCATTCATCTCCAGTTAAGATCTTCTTGATATCTGGTTCATTGGTAGCAGTTTGAATCAAGTCATTAACAACTGCAGCACAATGTTCCTTCTGCTCTGGTAGCAGAAGCCACGGAATGAATTTTGCCATGATACATTTCATGCCAAGATCCTGCGTCAAAATCTTGGGCACAGTAGTTTTTGGAATCCCCAGCTCAGCTTCTAGTTCTTGTGTGGTCAGTTGCCAATCTTTGTTTGCAGCCATACACATTCAACATTCCCAGGTGTTCTGCTTGTTGCAGGCCTTCCAGAACATGGAGGGCTTTCCAACAAGGCCTTTCAACAGATTCTCGACCATCTTTGGAATGCTTGTGCCACACTTTTATTTGAGCTGCACTCATTGCATCATCCCTGAAAGCCTTCTGAATCACCTGAATAGCTTCGGTGGAGGAATATTCAAGCTTAATGCAAAATTTGATGCAGATTCGTTGCTCTACTTGCTCAGTCATTTTGCATGCGATAGTCACACAGTACACATGGTCACTCAATGGTGTCTACCACCCCCACTGACTAGTACAGTGAAGTCATTGTTCACGCATGTGCATTCCAGCCCACTCTCCTTGGCTGCCAGTTTACGCTGATGTTGCAAAAACTGATCTTATTATATTAACAATGGCTGAACTTTTTCCAGACAGACCTCATAGACATCCAGGGAAAATATTGAAGTATAGGTGATAAACATTAATATTCTAAATGTATAGAGTTCTTAGAGATCAATGAAGTGACAGAAACTTCTATAGAAAATTGTCAAGAAAATAGGGAAAAATGCAAGCATTAATAAATATATATATAAAAGTATTCACTTTCAAATTTTAAGAAATACAAACTAAAATAAGATAATGTTTTTCATGTATCAGATGGCAAAAATTATAAAGAACAATACCTGTCAGTGTTAGTAAGGTTTCTTGGAAATAAATGAATACAGACTTTCTGGTGGGTAATTTGGAAGTCATGTGCTTAATAGTGCTGTTTCTTTCCACTCACACCCTTTAATTTTTCCATTATGTTGCCCATTCTCTGCAATTCCTGTAGGCACATTGAACACAATATATAGTTTAGCTCTAGGTTTTCTTTTTTATATATATATATTGATTATGCTGTTATAGTTGTCCCATTCCCCCCCTTTATTCCCCTCCATCCTGCACACCCCCTCCCACCCACATTCCCCCTATTTAGTTCATATCCATGGGTCATATATATAAGTTCTTTGGCTTCTACATTTCCTATACTATTCTTAACCTCCCCCTGTCTATCTTCTACCTACCATATATGCTTCTTATTCCCTGTACCTTTTTCCCCTCTGTCCCTACCCACTCCCCTGATGATAAACCTCCATGTGATCTCCATTTCTGTGATTCTGTTCCTGTTCTGGTTGTTTGCTTAGTTTGTTTTTGTTTTTGTTTTAGGTGTGGTTGTTAATAACTGTGAGTTTGTTGTCATTTTACTGTTCATATTTTTAATCATCTTCTTTTTCTTAGATAAGTCCCTTTAACATTTCACATAATAAGGGCTTGGTGATGATGAACTCCTTTAAGTTGACCTTATCTGGGAAGCACTTTATCTGCCCCTTCCATTCTAAATGATAGCTTTGCTAGACAGACTAATCTTGGATGTAGGTCCTTGCCTTTCATGACTTGGAATACTTCTTTCCAGCTCCTTCTTGCCTACAAGGTTCCTTTTGAGAAATCAGCTGACAGTCTTATGGGAACTCCTTTGTAGGTTACTGTCTCGTTTTCTCTCGCTGCTTTTAAGATTCTCTCTTTATCTTTCATCTTGGGTAATGTAATTATGATGTGCCTTGGTGTGTTCCTCCTTGGGTCCAACTTCTTTGGGTCTCTCTGAGCTTCCTGGACTCCCTGGAAGTCTATTTCCTTTGCCAGATTGGGGAAATTCTCCTGCATTATGTTTTCAAATAAGTTTTCAATTTCTTTCTCTTCCTCTTCTCCTTCTGGTACCCCTACGATTTGGATGTTGGAATGTTTAAAGGTGTCCTGGAGGTTCCTAAGCCTCTCCTCATTTTTTTGAATTCTCATTTCTTCATTCTGTTCTGGTTGAATGTTTTTTTCTTCTATCTGGTCCACACCATTGATTTGAGAGTCCCAGTTTCCTTCTCATCACTGTTGGTTCCCTGTACATTTTCCTTTATTTCACTTAGCATAGCCTTCATTTTTTCATCTAATTTGCAACCATATTCAACTAATTCTGTGAGCCTCCTGATTACCAGTGTTTTGAACTGTGTATCTGATAGGTTGGCTATCTCTTTGTTGCTTAGTTGTATTTTTTCTAGAGCTTTGATCGGTTCTTTCATTTGGGCCTTTTTTTTTTTTTTTTTTTTTTTTTTTTTTTTTTTTTTTTTTTTTTTTTTTTTTTTTTTTTTTTTTTTTTTTTTTTTTTTTTTTTTTTTTTTTTTTTTTTTTTTTTTTTTTTTTTTTTTTTTTTTTTTTTTTTTTTTTTTTT